>VDFB02038803.1:0-14017 GCA_007258455.2 Sequoia sempervirens
CTATGATGCAAACAAAATAACCTCATACCACAAACTCACAAAACAACACATGAAACACACTTTCCAATCTCTTCCTGAAGCTTCATCAAATAGAGAATAACTCAAATTTTTAATTGAAACTCATATTAAACCAAGATGAAACAATTATAAAAATTATCCAATTGAATTCAATTACAAAATCTGCACAGAACATTAATGAACCATCGCTCTTCTTGTAGCTTCTTCTCACTGCCCCAAGCTCTCGTTGTTGTTGTTCAAACCTTCATACAATTTATATCCGTCTCTTCACCTCTCACACACTGGTGTCTTATATTTTCTTCAATGGTGTTGCTCAAACCCGCAACACAAACCCCAATGATACCTCTACAAATGCATCTTTCTCCTTCTCATTCCTCACAAACTTCTTCCCACGTTTTTCCTCAAAAACCCCCAAAAATATACATTAAATCCATCAATTTTGGCCCAAAAATAGGCTCCCCACTCTCCCCCAAGAATAGCTATCCATATTCTAAGTTGATGCAGCATTAAATGAGACATTCTAAGCCTCCATTAACTCCTACAAGTGTTGTCTTTACTCCCAGAGGCGTTTTTTCTCTATTATAAGCATTTTAAAATAACTAAAATTTTGATTTTCTACCTTTTTTATGCTCCAAACGCCCCCCACATTATTTATGCAATAGATAAACAATTAAATATGAAATAAAAACTAATATTTGACTTCCATGGCCTCCATAATACCTTTCCAAAATAAAATTAATCAAATTGGTGCTTTGGAAGTGCAGAATCGAGTGCCAGCAGGCGAAAAAATGAAAGTTATCTGATTCACACAAAAATTGGCATGCAAGCTTGGAATGGTATCCCATGGACCCCTGCAAAAGGATTTTGCTCAAACCTTCACGAATTTTAAAAATTTTAACTTTTTGAAAATTGTCGACATTATTTAACAAACTTCTAATATTAAAATCTCCCAAACTGAAAAAGGTATGACTTTGATTCTTTTTGCACATTTAACATGCCACCTTCATGAATACCCCTACCAAATTATTTTACTCCAATCCTTACAAGTTTTCCAGAAATAATTTTCAAAAACTGCTTACGGAGCCTTAAAATGATGATTTGACAAAAACTGATTTTATGCAAATCTGAACACAAAAAGAGCTTACAAAGCTGAGAGATGCCAAATGAACCCCAAACCACACCAAAACTAAAATTCAAACTGAGAATTTTTGGTTTGTTATGGAGTTACTAAAATCACCCAAATGCTCACATGAAACTGTGATAATTCTTGCCTCAACATCTCCTCAACAATCTTTTCTATCTCACTTTTTGTATATGTGGATCTGCTGGATAAGGCTGATGTTGGGGGTTGGCTCTTCTAAAACTAGTTGTATGGCATGATCATGATCCTTCTTAGAAGGAAGTCCTTTAGGCATATCTCCAAAAAACACTTAGTGATGCTCAATTATTGCTTGTAAATCTGGATGGGTGGGAGCATTAGATTGAGAGACTTCTAATGAACATAACTGGGCCACAAATCCATCAACTCCTTTCTTAAGCAACTTCTGCATTTGATGAGAGCTAACAATTTGTGGGGAATTTGCTTCAACCCTCTTAGCTCTATTAGTCTTTCCTTCTTATTGGAACCTCATAAATAATTCTTGGAAGTTCATCTCAATTGTTCCCAAGGTAGTAAGCCATTGTACTCCCAAAACAATATCTACTACACCCATGGAGATAGCATACATTGGGCTATCAAGGTGATAATCTCCCATGGATAATTTAATGCTATGACACTTTCCAGAACAACTGACAGTACCACCATCTGCAATCAAGACTTGAAATTCTGGAGTTGGATATATAAAACAATTTAGACGAGTAGCCAACTTTTTGTTGATGAAATTATGAGTACTTCCTGAGTTGATCAACACGGTTACTTTCTGCTTCTTTAAGAATCTAGCTACCTTGAGAGTTTGAGGGAAATCCAGAGAGTGCATTACAAGAAATGATTGGTTGGGAATCATGTGATTCATCATCTAGATCCCTATCACCCTCTAATATTGGTTCCTCCTCCTCTTCCTCACTCGGTCCTTCAATATAAAACAATTTCTTTTCACTACATCTATGCCCTCGGCTATATTTGCTGTCACAATTGAAACATAACCCTTTTGCTCTTTTCTCCTCAATTTGTTGTGGAGTCAACCTAGTAGGTTGTGGTAGTGAATGTGTAGGAAATCTCCTTTCGCTGAAATTTATATTCCCTTGTCTCTTACTAGCCAAAAACTTCTCCTCCACTTGCCTTGCCATTACTATTGCTTACGATAAGGATTGTGGTTGGAACAATCATACTTCATATTTTATGTGATCCTTTAAACCACCTAGAAATAGTTCCTTCATGTTTTCTTCTGCCACATTCTCTATTCTTAGAGAAAGTGTTTGAAATTGCTGAATATAATCCTTGACCATGCCTGTTTGCTTTAATTGGGCGAGTTGGCAGAAGTAGCTATCCATATTATCTCCATAATGAGTAGCAAGTTCCTCTTGAAAAATTGACGATATGACCACACTACCCTTTTTTCTCTTCTCATCACATAACCAACGATACCAAATAAATTGACCTGGTTCTAGGTATAATGATGCCATAGCCACCTTTTGTTGACTAGGAACATTATGAATATCAAAGAACTGCTCCATTTGGCATAGCCAATTGGTTGGATCCTTTCCATCAAACTTTCTCATATCCAACTTAGGTATGAATTGCCTTGGCATATAATTATTAAATGAAGGATCCTTCTTGAAACCCAAGTCAAGTCCAAGGAATTCATGTCCAACAAAATCATTATCTTCCACCTTAGCCCACATACCTTGAATAAATGATTTCAATTCACCCATTTCTTCCATAATCTTCTTCTCTAATGATGAAATATCACCCTTGACTTTGTTTATTTCATCCTTATGGTTAAAATCCTCATTTTCTACTCCCTCATTGTCTGAAGATTTCCTCGGTGTGGTAGCATTCTTTTTGCCTCTTGTTGTAGGCCCCATCATGATGGTAGAAAATAATTTTGCAATAAATCACACAAATGAAACTTAAATTCTCTGAAATTTTTACTGTAACTTACTAAGGCCAAGATACCACTTACCTAGAAAAAACTCCAAGAAATTAGCAGATTTGTAGCCTTGAGAGTGAATTTTTTGGAAACCCTAACTTTGCAATAACTCGCTTATTTCAGCTTCAATTTCTCCAAAATTTGGACTGTAGACTCCTCTGTGCTTTCTTTAAAAACCCAATAAAAATCAGGCTCCAATTCTGCAGTATGTGAGAGATATTCGACATTCAATTAAATTGTGCAAAAACCCTAATTCTGCAATAATTCACTCAAATCTGCTCCAATTGCTCTGAAATCTGGACTGTAGCTTCTTTAATATGGTCTTCAAAAACCCTTTAAAAATATGAAAAAAATTCTCCAAAATCTGAAAGATATGCGCCTTCCAAAATGACCTCCAAAATTGACAAAAATGCCTTGTCACGGTGCCAAGATCATGCTTTGATACCACTTGTAATGAAATAACTTGCACAATAGAAGAATATGCTGTAAATACTTGATAATAACTAAGAACAACAAGCCACTTCGAGGGGGCAAACTTCCATATATCTCTAATGAGAACACAATTCACAATATGATGATGAAATAAGACTCACAAACTCCTATATATACTTATTTATGCCTAGGATACCACCCAGGCCAACTTAGATAACCCTATATAAGCCCTAGGACGACCTAAACAACTAAATAACAATACAATAATGATAATATGACTTAATTAGGAGTTAAGATAGCCACAAGCCGACTATTCGTAACTCGATGTACTTTAATATTAAGGGCGTAGCAATCACATGTTCACTATATACTCTCACCTCACCCTCTTGGGATTAGAAAGTGACAAGTTCTTGACTCAAGCATAGACAAGAATCTCAAAAAATTGTAGGGTTTCTTAAAATACTGAAAAGGGACATTACAAGTAACCACCATACAAACGATATTTAATTTTATGCATGCAAACATTGTTATAAGCTTAAGGTGAACACTATGCAAGAATTCATCAAGTTGCATGTCTGGAATGAATTCTAGTCCATTCATCAGTTCGTGATGCAAGTTTTGTAGTCTTGTCAAAATGTGGGAATCTATAAGTAATAATTATATGGAAGACTATATATGGCTTTAAGTGGTTCTTTTTACAAAACAAATCCTTCAAAATCTGTTCTCCTTACAAACTAGAAAATGAAAATTTGACAGTGCTATGGATCTGATCCTATTCCATACAGATTATAACCAACATTCTGACTAAAAAAATCAATCGAATTGCTTTGATGCCAAATTAAGGAGCTACTCCAATAAAATTTCACCACTGATAATTTTGATACGTAGCTTAGGATATGTTCTTTCATGCCACTTTTCCTTGCCATTGTGTTGACCATCAAAAAACTTTATCAATGTTCTATAGCACAACACCCCATGAAATTCTCCATTTGTTGGACTCAAGAAACACTGAGAGGGGGGGGGGTGAATCAGTGTTCAACAATATTTAAATTACAATCTAGATCTTAAACCATTTACAACATTTCAACAAAAGTAAAGATGCAAACACATGAAAGAAACAATCACCATAACATCAAGATTTTTACGTGGAAACCCTGTTAGGGGAAAAACCATGGTGGAGGTTAATCCACAATTTATACTCTGTTAAAAGTATGAAGGAAAAGGGGAATGCACATGCATTCAAGCACACTGCTTAGAGCTCATTGCTCAAAATCAGGAAGGCTCACTGCCTTACAACATATTTGGATTACAACAAAGAGTTGAACTGAGAAAGTAGCATCTACAAATGCTTGGTTTCAGTTCCGGTGAGGCTCATAGATCAGATTTCAGACCTTCTGTCTGATTCTGCACTTTGCTCTGCTCTGGCTTAATTTGCTTCACAACAATCCTCTTCTGCACAAGTAAAACTGTGCCAAGTCGCTCAACAACCCTTCTGACATTTGTAATATACTTCGCACACTCACTTCCACATACTTATAATGAATTAACTGATCTCATATATATCCGCTATCAAAAATTTAGTTGCTTCATGTCGGCTTCAACAAAATAAAAATATTTTCCAATAGTCGACTCATTCCACATTTAATATTCGATGTGTACCCATCAAAGTCGGCCACGACATAGCTTAGGACCCAAAACAAAATCTTCGAGCATAGGATACCTTAATTAATTATACCTCGAATTTCCGCGACATGCCAAGTCGGCCATCATGAGCTAATAAACAGAAAATCATCCTGTCGGACCTCCTAACTTATACACCAATTAATGCGACATCACAAAACTTAACAATAAGATAATATAGATACTTAACATCCTTCCCCGAGATCCACAACTCAAAATGATAATTCGGTGAAGCATACAAATCGACATACTAACCGGATACCTTGTTCTTCATTCTCTCTTCTGGTAATACTCTGTTCTTTACTTTGCCTGTCGGTATGAACAAATCTTGATTTGCGGACCGAAATAATGACTTAGGTTTCCATCAATGACAACACTAGAAGCTATATGCCAACAATTTTCCCCTTTGGCATTGATGGCAACACTCAGTGAAAAATGACTAAGTGTTGGAACCAATATGATTACGCTGCTAGAGTTCAAAATTTCAAAACACAACTCCCCCTTAGAATGATAAGGCATTTTTCACTACTCTCTCTCCCCCTTTGACATCAATGACAAACATATTTTGGATCTCCCCCCTTGCTAATTCAAAAATTGGATCAAAATTTGAAAAAATACAATTGCTACTCGAGTTAGAAAATTATCTTGTACTTATCTTTCATTTCTAGAAGAAATTTCCTCCAAGCTTCTACTGAAATCCCAATGATTAAGATCAAGTTGTTCTCAGATGTCTGGTTGATAATCTAGATGAGAGATTCCGGAATTGTGATTGCCTCTTCTAGTTTCTCTCCATTCCTCAGAACCTCAATTAATTGCTCCAGTCTGCATTCGGTTAAATCCTTCACTTTCCAAAAGGTGTCCACAAGGTTGTTTTTGGTGAAATGAACTTTTGTATGCTCAGACTGCAACTCTTGAATCCTTTTCTTGACTGCACCAGCCTGATCCTGAAACATGTTATAATCCTGACCAATCTTGTTAAGCTCAGTTTCAATCTGCTCCAGCTTATCTTTGTATCTCCCAACTGCATGAGGGCAACAAAAACAATAGTTGTAGATGTTATTTGTTGTATTTATGCATTGCCTCAATACATTCATTTGCCTTTTTAGTTTGGTAAGAGATAGCCTGAACCACTCCTTCAGATGTAGAATTATTTCTCCCTCTTTCTTGTCCCGGGACTCAGAGACCATGGCTTCCTAATGCATTCAATCATCTCTTCAGGAAACACATTCTGCAAATTCTCCAATCCAATGTTATTGTGCACAAAATAAGTACTTAGTGTGCTCTCGATCAGGTCCTGCTCATATGAGGGTCTATCAGACCATATGTTAGCAGTTTTCTGCATCCCATCTTTCTCTTGAACAAGTTGCAGTATCTTTACTTTGGATAAAACACCTTCTTCGCTTTCTTTTGCCATTACTACATCCGGTTCAACTGATTCCGGTTCTTCCCTTGGAGTGTACTCATCAGATTCCTCATCTGGTATGTCCACAATCACTTGTTCTTTACCTTTTCCTTCAATTTTTGGAGTCTTGTGTGCCGAAGGAGTGTAATCAGCAATCTCTTGTGCTCTTTTTTTCTTCCTCTCCATCTCACCGGAAGAGGATTCAACTTCAAGTGTTCTTACCGGAATGGAAATGCTAATTGCTCCAAACTTCCCTAGCAATTCTTTAAAGAAATTTGCATACTCTTGCTTACAATTTGCCAAAGTATTACAATGTTCAAAGATCTGTTTACAAACCGGTTCATTCTCTTCCCATACAACATTATTGATCTGTGACAAGCAAGTCAGAAAATACATCACAATACATATGACCAAGGCACCAAACCTGAAGGGGTAATCTGCCTGCTTTGTTAGTTGCACATTTTCCATCAATTGATCTTTTAGCAATCCGCACAGGTCAAAATCTTGATCCTCCATTATCATTTTATGAGAGATGTAAACTGCACCTGTCGAAGTTGCGCCTTCCCTATTTCTGAAAAAGATTTTGTATGAGATTCCATGCGCAGTGTACCTTGTTATCATATCTTTGATCGTCGAAATTATCAAAGCCCTTTGATCTGCAGTTACTCTGGTTAGGGTTTCGACTTCTTTGTTCCGAATTGACTTCTTTTTCGATATATCCCCAACATTGCATAATCCAGTTAGATTCTGTTGTACCCAAACCAAATTTTTTGCTTCATTAAGGCATTTTGCATTTAAAAGTCTAAACCTTGCTAATTTGTTGTAAAATACAGTTTTGGGCAATGTCAAGCATGGAGTTTTTGTCAATAGTTTGTCAGTCAAAGTCAGTTAACATTGATCAAAGCACAGGCGAGACTCAAATGAATCTTCCGCGATGGAGGGCATCTCCTTGACTGACCATTCCATATTGGGGCGGTCATTTCAATGATCGAAATAGAGTTTAAAAGATCAAATCATGGAGATTTCTCAGAGGAAAAGCCAAAGCGCATAAGTATAGCTCGAGAGCCCGACGGTGAGTCAAGATTACGGTTAAAATATCCAAATCGATCAATCTCTTAGGAATCGATGCATTATAGTCGAGCTATCGACCAAAGTGCGTTCGAGACCCATGACTCAGTTATCGGCGACGAAGTTGAAATCATAAAGTTCGGATATTGAAATTTTGCTCTTCGGGCAAAAGCGTGCCTGCTTGAGAGCCCATCTTAAAGAAGGGGTAAATCTCGGCGGTTCGATGCCGGATGCAGATCAAATGGATTCATAACTGATGCAGCATCGTGAAATACCAGATCACGGTCATGTCAGGAGCTCGAGGAGTTCGAGGCGTGATCATCAAAGATCAACAAATGGAGTTTTCAAGTTGAGCTTCTCCGTTTATGCCCGGTCTGAAATGCAGGCGAGATGGCGGCAAGGACCCTCGGATGGCAATATTTCGCGAAGTCTTCGTGACATTAGTAGTATTCTAGCCTAGCTCCGCAACGCATCATTCAGCTTGTCGACCCGACGTTCCTGGTGGTCGTGGCGGAGATTCTACCAAGCACGTAATTTTACAGGCGGACCAACAAATGGTTTTCAGTGTATTTTCACAGTCTAGAGGCGCCTAGCCTTTAGGCTTGTCAGATGAGCCCGTTCGCGTTCGAAGTCTTCATGACTATTGAGCGTTATCATTTTATCTTTCCAACGAGCACAGCCGTCAGCCTTCAGCATTTGGCAGTCGCTCGTGCGTGCGAGGTCTTTTGTGTAATACTACAAAGTGAGGATGTCCAGAAAATGGCTATCTGGGAGCGGTAATTTTATTTAAAATACGCACTGGAGTTTTTGAGGTCTTAGAAGCAGTTTTCTTGCCTTGTCACCTCCAGAGACTTCTCTTGTAGGCCCTTCTGGCTGTCCGTTAAAACAGATAGTACCTGAATCGGGTCATCCCAGCTCCAGTTATCAGCGGTCAAAGTAGGGTACTCGGATGGAAGTTTGGTTTTCGTCAAAATGACACCAGTGCAACCTAGAGCCAGGGGCGCTTTTATTTTTGAGGCCCTTAACACAGCTTTCAGGTGTCATGGATACAGTCGTTGGATGCAGAATGTCCCCAGGCACGCAGTGAGCTTCGTCTCATATCAGCAGGGTTCACCGTTTGCCGTTAGCAGCCGTTTGAAGCATCAGATGGCAGTTTAGGGAAATGGCCAAGTCTGGAACCCGTAAAGCAATTTAATCAGGTGCGCCTAATTTTTCAAGGGGTTAAACGATGGATTTTGCAGCTGTGTCTTCCAGTAGACATTTCTTCCTTGTTCAGTAGGCTTTCCGATGAATATCTCAGAATAGTCTCAGCATCACTCGGTTATCCGGAAATCAGTGTTGAAGTTGGCCAGTCGTGACAGTGCTGTCAGCTATTAAATAGGGATTTAGTAAAAAATGAAGTATCTTGAGCAAATAAACACCTATGTGCTCAAGAGATGACTTTTCGGAATCGTTGAAGTCTCACGATGAATCTCAGAGCTTCACCCGGGTTGTCAACTGAAGATAGCGATTTTCTATTTTTAGCACCCTTGCTAATTGCATGATAATAAATATTTTATTATTATTTGAGCTTCCAGTCAGTGGCAGTGCAACTGAAGGGCAACCAATCAGAGGACTTCTATTATTGTCAGGGTTTTGAATTCTTGCAGTTGTTAGATTAATGCGAATTTCATCTTCTTTAAGCATGGCGCCTTCTTCATTTATCATTCATATTTTCAAGAGAATTCGTATTTTTCAAGGAGATTCATATTTTCTTCAAAGGGAAAATCGTAATTCTCAAAGGCAAATTTTGTCTAAGGAAATTCATAATTTTGAAGCAAAATTCGTTTTTCTTCAAGGCAAAGGCGTATTTTCAAGCAAAATTCGTTTTTCTTCATTCACAAGGCGTATTTTCAAGGGAGATTCGTATTTCTCAAACAAAGGCAGATTTCTCATCTATTTACAAAGGCGATTTCTCCAATCACATTCTTTTGCAGGTTAAAGTTCACAGTTCTCAGCAATTCAAAGAAATCTTGAGCGATTTTCACAGAAGAAGACATACAAAAAACGTCTTTTTCCTCCTTGGTTCTCAGATTTCTCTTAGTTTTCAATTCGCATGTTCCTGAAATTGGCAAATTCGACAAGTCTCAGCATCTGGATCATTTTCATATAGCTTCCTCGAATTAAAATCGTGCGTTTGATTTTTCAGGAATTTTTAACTCTAGAGCATCAGTTCTCGAGTTTCTAATTTTCTCAACTGAAAAGTCTTTGCATGGTCGAGTAGAAGTTAGATTTTCACATTTCTGACGTTCTGGGTTGTCTTAGAATCTTCTTCTGGACAAAACCATCTCGAATTTTAAGCGAAAATAACTCTTGAATTTATTTTTAGCCTCGTGAGGCTATTTTTAGTTTTCGGAGAAAGGTTATTAGAATATAGCTGAGTCGCCGAATCTGTGGTGAGTTTTCGGATACGGTACACGGTGAATTCAAGACCAAATGGGGTCTTAATTCATGATTAGAAAAGGCGGAGTCGATTTGTATCAAAATTTGAAGATGTTGGCTATCCTTACGTCTGAACGTAGAGTACGGTCAGTTGAAATGATAGTTGAAGTGTGCAAAGATTGCTAAAGATTGCTCAAGTTCTTTATTCGGAATCTTGTCGGTTAATGACCTCATTAGAGTTGATTTGCTTTCGAGATCCTTGACCGGTAGACTTCGATTCTACCTCTTCGGATAGACAGCTACCACAGTTAGAACTTGGTTGTTATACCCGCTTCAGTTAACTTCGATGTTGTCCTCATCATATCTAATGCGAGAGATTTTACCTTATTACTTGGAGTTTCTTTTAGGGTTTCACGTTAAGCGATGTTAGTCTTCGGTTAACTTGTTTCAATAGACGTGCGTTAACAAGCTGTTGTCCATTTTTAGATTAGATGTTTGGTTAGCGATGGTAGTTTTCAGGTTAGTATAGTTCTTCATTAGGGTTTGGCGGTGAATCTTGCATGCATTGCAGAAATTGTGGAGAAATGACACAAAAGGTGATTTTAGGGTTCCCTACACCTTGATGTATATAA
Organism: Sequoia sempervirens; assembly: GCA_007258455.2. Taxonomy (NCBI): domain Eukaryota; kingdom Viridiplantae; phylum Streptophyta; class Pinopsida; order Cupressales; family Cupressaceae; genus Sequoia; species Sequoia sempervirens. Next base: position 10,743 of record VDFB02038803.1, read on the forward strand.
ATAAGATCTTATGCTCATTTGTAAATAACTTTTGCTTGAGAGAGAAATATATGCTGCGCCTACCTTGCCCTCAATATTGCTCTTTTGGTATTTGTTCATGTGTCTTAGCTATTATGATTAAGTGTTATGCCACATAGGGTTTCATGCAATTGTAATGGTGGATTCTTTATGTCTTGTGAATCTTTTATCATTTCAATCAAGTGTTATGCCACATAGGGTTTCGTGAGATTGTGATGATAAAATCGTTTTGTGAAGTCTTTACTACTTTCCATCAAGTGTTATGCCACATAGGGTTCCATAAGATTGGCGTGGTAAATTCCTCCCATAGTTAGATCTGTTTGAACATATTTACCATTGACGTCAATTGTTATGCCACATAGGGTTTCAAGAGATTGAGGTAAGTAAAATTTGTTTTCAATTAATTACAGTATGATGATCCTTATGCCACATAGGGTTTGAGAAGTTGCAGCGATAATCACGTTTTGTGAATCTTTAACCATAATGCGAAGGTTAGCATACATGGGTTTATTGAGATTATAAAAGATAAAGGCTGTTTATTGAAAGGCTTTCTTTGTTTTCGATTGAGTATTTTATGCCACACGGGGTTCCATAAGAATCGTCATTGGTGAATTCGCCCAAATCTGTTTGTGCCAATAAAACTTGTTTTAGATTGAGTTGATAGATGTGCCACCTTGCCTACAAGTTGAGAATCTATACTTGTTTATCGTCAAATAATCATTCCTACTCCATTTCCTCATGCTTTGTTTTCTTGAGGAAACTGGATAGATTTAAATGAATAGCTTAGTTGTAGTTAATGATCTGAAACTTGAGAAAATCATGGCTGCAACGTTCTTGGTTTTCTTAACCTTGTGCCTCTTCCAGCTGAGAACAAAAAGATAGGACTTAGATTACTTTTCTTTCCATGCATTCCAGCACAACGAGGGAGCTTCCCCTCCTAATTTGAAGAGCACTCATTGCGTAGTGTACATAGCTGTCCGTACAAACCTGCACTCCAGAGGTGTTAGATTTTACGCCAACAGATTCCTAATCACCTCTTTCGAAATGAGATAGGGTTTATCCAGAGTTAGAATGTCATCATTCAATTTGTTCAAAATAAACCTAATGACTTTCGTGTTATCAAAATAGGGAAATTCACTCCAAATGTCCAAACTTTTATGATTCAGACCTTCAAGCCATTTCAATTCATTGGCCGGCAACATATTTCTCACCTCCCTAATCTTCTCACTGCTATATTCATCTAAATTCACCATTCCTTTGATTTGCTTCATTTTCCTTTTCGTACCAAACAAGTTTCTACCGAGCACCAAATTAAGTGAGAATTCTACAAGCAATTGAAATACCTGATGAATTCGCCGTCGAATTGACTTTACTCTTTCAAAATTCTGCTGCAGAGGCTCTCCTTCTATTCTTCTTCAATGCAATGTGACAAATGAGGGTTCCAAGTACCCTTTTATAACTTGCACACCTAACCTTTTTACCGCATTGAATGTTTTTCCCTAGGTGTTCCAGATACTCTGTTTTCTCAGATAGCAAAAGAAGTATTCATCTGCGGACCTTCTACTTCTCAAATTTCTGCACAAGTGATCACCGATACATTTGTAAACTATTAGCACAACTACTGACAATTTCTTGCATTCCGGTGCCAACTGCTGACAGGGGGACAAAGGATTTTCTTGAAAAACTCCCCCTAGGCCAATGGCCTAAGATCAATTTTCGGAGGAATTACCAGAAGCAGATTCTAGTGCGGGCTTATTTCCTTCATTAGACTCGCTCTTCCTTACCCATGTTTTATTCCTCTGATCTCTTATTTCTTCCACAATCATTTTCCCTTTTCCTTTATCATCTTTTTGTGAAATTCTGACTTTGTATACTAGACCTCTTCTATCCATGTTTCTGTTCCTACAAAATTTTGCAATGTGACCAAATCTGTTGCAATTGTAACACACATGATTTCTTTGTCGAGACCATTCATTCCATTGATTTCCTCTTGATCTGCATTGATTAGCAATATGCTCAAATCTTCCACAGGTGTAGCATTTAACATTCCTTACACTGACAGACATACTTCTGCATTCAATTGACTTATGACCGAGCTTATTACAACTAAAACATTGATCGAGAAATGGACTACTTGAATTTATTTTACTTACACATTGAGAAGCCATATGACCAAATTTATTACAAGCAAGGCAATGACCATTAAACTTTTGAGCATTGGGTTGTCTTACCAGATACCTTCTGCCTTTATTCATCTGATTTCTTTGTCTGGAATCCTTATGTTCAGATCCGAAGCTTTCTCCCTTCTTATATTCAAGACCTCGCTTGTCATTTGCATCCTTTTGTCCTTTAGTTAGCTCATCAAGCTTAGTAGAACTGATCTTAAACTTCTCCTTGTATTCATTTGCAGTAGTGAGTTCATTTCTGAGAATAACTATCTGTCTTTCAAGCTCTTGTTCATTATTTCTGGATTGTTGCAGTTCAATCTCCAGCTGAATGAATCCACTATTAACTCTGCTGCATTCTTCAGATCTTTCTTTTAAGGATTGGGCCAGATTCTCCTCATTCTTCTTCCTTTCTTCAATCTCCTTAGTTAACTTCATCACCATAGATTCCATCTCAAGCTTTAGAGTAGCATTGTCTCTAGCAAGATTTTCACATTCTTCAGTTGTTTCTTTTAGGGTCTGATTCAGGTGAACATCTTCTAAGCATTTACTTTCTTTCTGCTTTAGTTGATGACATAGTTACTTCCTCTTTTCTCTTGACTCATTGATTTTATCCTTCAATGATTGAATGAATATTTCAGCATCCTTAAGATTTGCTTTTAATTTCAGGACTTTTGCTTTAGACTGATCAAGATCATCAAGTGCCACCAAAAACTGCTGTTGAAGACCACCAGAGTCCATTGCATTCCAAGATCCACCTCAAGCTGTTAAACTTCTGCAGAGGAACCTTGTTCTGATACCAATTGTTGGACTCAAGGAACACTAAGAGGGGGGAGGGTGAATCAGTGTTCAACAATATTTAAATTACAATCCAGTTCTTAAACCATTTACAACATTTCAACAAAAGTAAAGATGCAAGCACATGAATGTCATGTCCCCTTCCAGTTGACATCTCTCAGAGCATATGATTAGCCTATTATGCGACCCTCGTAGGCTGATAGGATGGATAGAGGGTCTTGATGGAGCTTGGCTTGGCTTCGGTTGTCAATATTTTATCAGTTGGCTTTCGTTCGAGCTCATTCGGACATCCAT
>VDFB02038804.1:0-21590 GCA_007258455.2 Sequoia sempervirens
GAAGGATGAGTTGAAGAACCCATGATTACAACGATAGTACACTTCTCAAATGATACAATATGAGATCAACATATGCAATTTAGCTGAAATAAGTTACAATGATCAAAACAATACTTTCCCAATTGCCAAAATATCCAAGTATCCTTCAATAGATCCACTGGGAAAAATTTAAAATCACAATATACTTGGTATAGAAATTGAAAAAATTGCATGAATGGATGGATAGATCTCCTCAATACCTTTCCAATTCCACAAGTATTGTGAGAATCAGAGATTGTGGCAAGAAGTTACGAGCTGGGGAGCCAAAAATCAATAGCTAACTTCAAGCAACAATTAATGCCACCAAACAACAAAAATTCTAAAAAATACCTATACCACTTAAAAGTTGAGACTTCAAACTTTCTGGCAATATTTTGTTTCAAAAAAATTTCCACTGTGGGTGAAAGTTATGTCAAAATGAAAAAAAAGACTATTTTAGGGCACTAGGGGACAAACTACAACACCTTAAGGCTAATATGGCTCAAATTTTTGGATCTAATCATAAGATATGGTCGGCCTTTAGTAAATGATGCAAGGTTTTAATTAAAAAAGGTAGATGAAACAATGATTTAACTAGGAAAACTTTGAAACAAAGTTTAATATTTAAGAACAAACTTTATAAATGGACGACTTTTCAAAATAAAGTCTTACAGTAGAAATTTGACTTGGGCCGACTTTTTAATAAAGTTTAAACATTGTTTATAAAAAATTCAGCACAAAATATGTTGACCCCTTACACAATAAATCCGTCAACCTAAGAAAATTATAAACCAAAGTTTTAATAAAAAATATTGATTAGGGTGATTTGATGCTGGTACGATTAGATCATGCCAGCCTATGTAGGATGTGATGCCCAATTTGACCTATATAATACTGGCACAGGTAGGATAGTGAATAAATAAACCCAACAATAAAATCCCAACCAAGGTACATAGAGAATATGCTCAATGGATGTCGATTCCAACATAATATTCTACCCAATAAATATTTCAATTAATTTTTCCCGATAAACTTTAGAAAATTGCTAATAAATTTTCCCCAAATTCTTTTAGAAAAGACTGCAAAATATTTTTCTTTTTTTTTTGCGAAAAAATTAAATTTCAACCTAGGGGTCGTACGATCTTCCCAGGCAAAAAAAATTTGCCTCAAAAACAAATTTGATCTAAAATGAATGAATTTACAATCAAAATTCATCTGCACGGCATTTTGAGCACAATGGTGATGTCGATCTGGGCCCAAAGTGCTTCGAAAATTCAGTGACCTCCTAGATTAGCTACTCTTCACACTTTTTCAAACCCTCATAGATTAGCCAAAACATAACCAAATTTGACGAAACGAAAGGAAGACCTGACTTTCTTTGACACCTTGGATTCAACCGTGAGGTCCTTGAAACCCAAAAATGCACCCAACAAAATCTTCAAGCCAACATCAAACCCTCATATTTGGGAAGGAATCTACAACATTGGAGCTTTGATACCATGTGGGAGTAAATGGTGAATCCCCAACACCCCCAAGAATAGTTGCTAGTCCAAAAAAACTTCCACAAGAGAAAAAATGGCAAGAAAGATTGCTTCAACAATGCAAGATTGAATAATTGTTGAATATGCTTGAATATATGATATGCCTTGCTTATAAAGGCAAGGTAGAGAGATAGGATTAGACAAGATTATGAAAAAATATGTCTTAATCCTATTACATGAGACAACTAACAAACTAACTACCTAGGAATCAAGCATTACTAGCCAGATAAGATAAGTTCTAGAAAATCCAACTAAGACTTCTAGAAAGAATCTTATATCCTAAGTAAACTTAACATGTGAATATGTCCCCTAATTACCTAGTGAGTGAATTAGCTAGGTACAAGACATTAATTCACACCAACAGTTAGCCTCTTATAAGGTGTATTCCTTTATGAGGGATCCTTTATATATTTTATTATCTCCTTAAAATAATATTATAGCAAGTACACTAACATTTTAAGGAGGGGCCATATTACCCTGTATATCACCAATAATTCAATAAAGATGGTCCCTTTTAGTGGTGAAATTATACATCCCCTAAAAGTGCGACCTTGTTTCTCACATTATGTCTTCTTTAGTATTAATATCACATGAATGTTAATTAAAGTGTGTACTTCTCAATCTATGTTGAGTGTCCTCTTTGTGGTAGTATTAGGCTTGATACCCCCTAAAAGAGTGATTTTTCATGACATGTTATGTCCCCTTTGTTTTATTACTATGTTTGGTACTCCCTAAGGTGTGGCCCTTCATTCCATGGTTTTTCCTCTCTTGGTGGTGGTGTCATGTGTGACTATCCTTAAGGTGTAATCTCTCATTGAGTTGTGTCCTTTGACATATTATGATCTATTGATATGCACCTTGGTGGTGGTGTTATTTATAATGCCCCTTGAGGAATGGCCTTTTGATGTTCATCCCCGTGACGTTAAACTTTGTACACTCCCTAATCTGATTTTTTTCATCTCCCATGATGTAAACCTTGTACACCCCTTGAGGTGATGTATGTTCCATGTGACATTAAATGGTCCCCTATGACATTAAACTTTGTGCACTCCCTGAGGTGTGATTTACAAAATAGCCCATAGATTTAGAATAATGTATCTTGTTGATTCATGAACTTGATTACCTCTTAACATGGCCACTTAGCATAACAAAAATTTCTTTCCAATGGAGCCATGTTTGTCATGAGATAACTAGCATAACACAACTTTCTATCATTGTGGAACCCATCATATTGCATGGACACCTAGTATAATATATCTTGCTAGGTAGTGGATCTATGTAGCTCATGAGTGGTTTGGCATAATGCACTTTTTTGGGTCTTATGAGAGCACTATCTTGTCTAACATACATTTGAGAGATGAAATTAGGTATTTAAGACAAATTTAAGACTAATGTCTCTTGGCCTTATAGAATCAAATCCTTTTAGTACTAACCTTTGTGTTTGTTTTATGCTATTTTATCTCATGTTTATGTTATTTTATGTTATGTGTTAGGTTTTCATCATGTATGCTTAAATTTTTTTCATGTTTTATTGCATTTCATACATGTGTGTTCCTTCGTCCTTATGTTTTCTTGCCATAGGATCTTAAATCCTAGGGGCTAGTGCTTCACCTAGATTCAATATCATCATATCTCTTAAATATTTGGATAATTGAACCCCTCTTGAACTATCCATACTTTAGTGTGAGTCTAAGCATAATTTAATACTCTCACTAAACTGAGGGATAAATGTAACATTGAAAATTGTCACCCTTGATAATTTCACACTAGGTTTAGCTCCCCCTATGTTCTTGGACCTATTAGGAATCAACTACTCATTTTTATAAATATTATTGGAAATTCAAACATGGAAAATCAAATTGTATTTAATATTTTTCCTTCAACACTTTTAAACCTCAAAAAAGGTAGATTTTGGAATGCCCCGCCATGTAACCCTAGAGGACGACACAAACACAACAAAAGTGTAACCATTTTTTTTTAAAGTGTAATTAATAACAAGTAAAGTGAACTACACTTAACACATACATCCTCTAAGGTATGCAACAACACTTACATTCGAATCCATAACATACAAAAGTAAACTAATCCATAGCATATAAATAATACTCCTGAAATATATAACATACATCCAAAGCATTAAACTCATCTCATTAGATACAAAGTACATTAAAGAATCATCCATAGATTGCATTCATTCCATAAAGCAGTTACAAGACTCATTTCCAAAATGAGGAAGATCATATAATAATGTTACAATAACAATGATACAAGAATTATCCTCGAATACAAATGAGTAGTACACATAGAAAGTATCTAACTACTAAAAAAGAACATAATAAATAGTAAAAATAAACTGGTACATGCGAGCTCTCCAATCTACAAGATCCTTCCATCACGAACATGAAATGGGAACCCAACGGTGTAAGGTGCACATTCCACCCAACCAAGTGGTACCTGAAGGCCCACCCCCCATGCTAGGACATAGTAAAAAGGACTTCCTAGGAAAAACCAACAACCTCTAGACACAAGCAACACACAATACTATACCATACAAGAACAATACATACATTTAGGTTACATTGCTTCTAGAGTAAAAGAATCAAGTACATCAACTGCACAACACATATTGTTGTCATAGGAGGAGTGTCATCACAAAGCTACATGGGTTACCCTGGCATCACTTTGTGTGTCAATCCCCATTGAGAGCCACTCCCCTAATGACAACACAAGGATCTAATCCAAAACCCAAGGGTAAACAAAGTGCACACAACAGATATTAAATCCCAATCCAAAATATAAGAGACAACACATCCCATTCGTAATAACCTGGTGTTTAAACTGAATTACAATCAAGTGCAATACCCAAGGAAATCAAAGGGCTAAACCATAAATCACAATAATCCCCCTCATAAAATAGCATCATTGGGAAGACTTACAAACATAACTAACCGATTCCCCCAGAAATGTGAACAAAAGAAATCACAGTTTAATAAGCAATTCAGGCAAGTATTAATTACTATCTTTAGGATTTCCTACATCCAATTTCCATTTCAAGAAACAATAATACATTGCTCAAAATAATCTAATTTAATGCAATATCATTTACAGACAATAAATAAATTAAATATATTTGTTTTAAATCAATTTCCCAATTTCAACAATATAGAAATCAAATTTCTTTTTTTTAAACATTTCAGTTTAAAATAACTATCTTGTGCTTTTGCATGCACCTATTACAAAAATATCCATTTAAATAAATATATAATTATATATGTATTTATATATAATTATACATATATATAAATATATTATTTAAATATTAAAGTACAATTTTCCAACCACATATTAAATATAATATATATATATATAAATATATATTTGAATATATACATATTTATATATACATATATTATGCATATATTATTTATATTATATTTCATATATTAAAAACCACATATAAAATAAAAATCAAATAAAACAAGGGCAGACGAATTTATAATCGGCAGCCATTGTATTGGCAACGCTAGCTATATAAACAGAACCAACCCCATGAAAATCGGGGGCATGGCCACTGTGAGCAGTGTTGAGCTACCTCCACAGTCTGCCTCCCTATGGGGGTGGCAGCTGTGGGGATGGCCACAACCTCCCCCAAATTAACATTCAATATCATATTTTTAAATATAAACCTGCAATTTTTTTTAAAATCGTTGTATGATTTTTCAATCTGGTTTTTTCTTTAATATAAATTTTTTAAATTATTTTTACATAAATTGATATCATATAAAAATATACATATATATATATATATATACATATATACATATAGCATACATATACATATACATATACATATACATATATACATATCTATATACGTATATGTATATGTATATAACTATATATATACATATACATATACAAATATATATATATATATATATATATTTGTATATGTATATGTATATATATATATCTCTTATATATATATATATATATGCCTCTCTCTCTCTCTATATATATTCATCAACATGAATGCTCCATTCAGGAAAATTATTTTCACAAAAAGATTTCTACAGGAAGTATTTAATAAATCTTACAAAGGTTTCAATTTCCCAACCAAATAAAACTAATTGGGAGAACCAAAACAAAACAATAATCTTCTACAAGAAGATTTTTTCCAATACAATCAGAGGTTTTCTACAAATTAACATGAAGATTTTAAATCCATTTCTACAGAGATTTTCCAAATCTTCTATTGTTTTCCCTATGGGGTTTTTATTGTTTAAATACAATTTCCTACAGAGGCTCTCAGATTTCACTATAAATTTATTTTTGGGTATTCTATTTTTAAAAATCAATTTCTACAAAAGCTCTAAAATTTTCACGGCAATTTTCCAAAAACAACGATCTTTCAAATTTACAAAATAAATTAAAGCTTCTACACAAATAACATATTCTTCTTGTACATGCAATCTTTCCAATTTGCATAACAATAAAAATAATAATTTAAAGAACCTGTTTCCGGATGTTTGAGGAAATGATGTTTGAAGTAGAGTTTCGCCTTCATATTCCAATTTACCAAAGCTTCTTCCAAATTATCCACTTTTCCAAAAAGAAGAAAACAAAACCACATCCAAAATTTCCCGAGAACTTCTTTTATTCAATTTTCAACATCCTCCCCCAAAATATCTTTTTTCATTGCCATGAAGTAGCATCTTTCCTCTTTTAGTTAATGCAAATATTCTCTCCAAGAATTAATTCCCAACAACAGTGTTTAATTTTTCTAACACATGTCACAAATAAAATATATTTTCAACCAAATCACAGATATTTCCTCTAAGATAATTACAAGATATTTATGCATTTTAATAATTCATAATTCACATATTAATTTTTAATTAAATTTAATCTAACTAATTTAATCACTTTATAAAATAAATTTAATCACTAAGATTAAATCTCTTTACAAAATAAATTAAATTTAATTAATTAAATCAAATATAAAGCTTCTAACAACATTAATCAAAATTAATTAAATAATCACTAAAAAACCATTATAAACATTAATTAACATTAATTTCCCACAAAACATACCTTGCAAAATAATTAAACGACAAGGAAAACGTGGATAACATAACAACAAAGCATACCGAAACAAGGACTGATAACACATTGTGACTAGGGTTGTGGCTTGACAAGGAAACCCTGTTACTATCTCCCAATCGACTATTCCGTTGGGCAGTGGACACGCTCAAACCTGTGAATCCAGGTGGACTTGATGTCTTGTACCTACAATCCTACAATCAAAACATATGTTGTACATATATATAAATCATGAATCAAACACACCATGAAGAGAAAATCACAGAATCGCAGGGCGCTCGCAAGCGAGTGATGCAATCCCATTCCCTTCACCAATATAGTGTCACATCAAAACTGACAAAACTAAAACATCAATTAACTACAAATGTGCATATAACAATATCAACTCAAATAAACAACTATGCTAACCAGAAAGCATGCCATAAACAGTAATCATCCATAAAGTGTACCATCACATCACAAAATGAAAACCATCATCGCTCCAATGTCAGCAATCAAATAGCAACAACATAGTATCATAGTCTATCAAAGTAAAAGAACTGTCAAAAAATATAAGAAAATTAGAGGGGTGCTACATCCTCCCCCCTAGGGTCAAGCTTACTCCTGGAAGCCTGGGAACAAATAGGGATAGAGCTCCCTCATCCTGGTTGCATCCTCCCAAGTAGCTTAAGTATCATCTCTAGGATCCCACTGGATCCTAACCTACTCAATATCTCGACCCCTGAGGGTGAGTCTCCTGTGTTGTGTGATAGCCACAGGTTCCAATGCCAGTTGCCCATCCTCTACGTATAAGGCATTCCAATCAAGGATGTGAGATATATTTGGGTGATTAGGCCTGAGTACTAAAACATGAAATACATCATGTATGCACAAGAGACTGGGCGACAAAGCAAGATGGTACACTACTGGCCCAATCTTCTCAAGAATCTCGAATGGCCCGACAAAGCGAGGTGCAAGCATAGAGCCCTTTCCATATCAGATTGGACTCTTTCACAGACGCACTCGCAAAAAGACTTGGTCACCTACTACAAACTGGTGACCCACCTGATGTGCATCTACATACTTTTTCTGCCTATCTTGTGCAACAACCAAATGTTCCCTAATACGGATCACCTGTTGCTCCATATCCTGGAGCATCTCCAAACCCAATATAATTCTATCCTCTAACCGATCCCAACTCAAATAATTATGAAATGATTTTCCATACAATGTCTGGAAAGGAGGAATAACAATCGAACTCTAATAATTGTTATTATAAGCAAACTCCATTAAATGGAGATAGTCCTCCCATCATGTTTGTTGGTCCATCACATACATGCATAACATATCCTCGAGGATGTAGTTGACCTTGTTGGTCTATCCATCTGTCTCAAGGTGATACACTGAACTAAAGTTCAACTGTGTCCCCATGGCATGCTGCAATGACATCCAAAAAGATGAGGTAAACACAGGATCCTTGTCAGAAATGATCTGACAAGGAATACCGTGCAACCTAACCATATCTCCCATGAACACTCTAGAAATGGACAAAGCATTATAGGATGAACGAATAGGAAAGAAGTGTGCTACCTTCATCAACCTATCCACCGTCACCATAATGGCATCATGTTGTCACGAAGAATTGGGTACCCAACAATGAAATCCAATGAGATTATATCCCATTTACATTCTGGCACTAAATGTGGCTATAGAAGTCCTACCAGAACATGGGGAGGTGAATCCTGCTGACTACCACCGCAACCGCCTCCTTGGCCATGACCACGACCTCGCCTAGGTGGCATGATCCTACACAACACCACCACAGAACAAGTCTTAGATATTAGGTGAGAACAATAGAAGGGGAGGGAACAAAATCTCAAGGATCTAAGTACTATATCCATGATTAACATACATTCTTCGCATACACAAACTCACATCACCAGGAATCACATCACAAGGCTACACAAGGGTCCATCTAGACACTGGAAAGCAGCATACTAATCCATGATACATAATTTATGAGCCAAGAGCCAATATCCATCTCACATAATCCATTCCTCGCACGCAGTGACTTGATGGTGTTAGGCCACACACACATGGTGAGACCGTCCAAGCAAGACCACAATGACCTATCTCTTGTTGTATAAGGTGGTTAGCCTCCAAGAGATAGTCATCACACATAGGTGGGTAGTGGGTCCTAGTTGTATATCAACCTCACATACCCCCATCCTCAAGGTTCCCTACGTCTGCTTCCTCGTATACACTCACCAAGTCTGCCTCATACGTCCTTGGAGAGGAATCACAATATGACACATGGCCAACTTCAAAAATAATAAGGATAAATTAGTTTAGCCACCAAAGTCATAAATAAACATCAAATAAGATTCAATTTCAGCAATAAAGCAAGAAATGCGTGCAATATCAACACTAAATCAAATGTAATCATGAGGGATACAAGTAAATGAGATCACAAAGGGTGGCTAAACCATTACAATCAAACATAAACAAAATTTCAGACTTCATATTCAAACAAAAATCATCAATAACCATATAGGAAGTCCTCAATCTTTGAAATTGCACTGTACAACACTACATGACTAGATACTAGCCACCAAATGAGGAAGGAGGGAACATCAATAGGCTATAACAATAGCCATCATGTGGTGTGGAGTGAGCACATCATCCACATGTCTCAGAGTGTACTCCTTAGCTACACCCTACCTCATGTCGTCATGGAACATGGTCATACACTAGCCGGAGAAGGCATGCACTAGTTATATGCCTCATGGAAATGTGTCTATGGCTATGCAGAAGTAGGAACATGCAGAACACACCCCGCATAGCGATACCTCATGGAGAAGGCACACATAGGTACTCACTGTAGCTAGAGGTATACATGGCTAGGACATACCCATATGCTAACTGACCCAAACACTATCAAAAGAAAACATGGATATCCCTCTATAAGAGTGTGAGGCCCCATTACACTCATCACACAAGTAGGTTATCATAACACAATCTCATAGTGCACCATCACATGTTTATGCATGTGGCATCATGTCCTCAAGCCCAACTCACTACCATTATCAACACGACATCATCACCAACATTGTATTGGAACATCAGTGGGGTGTGGCATTGTACCAATTGCATCATGTCAAAAAAAGTACAGATACGATATATACGATACATATATGAGTATATCAATATGGGGCTACTCGAGCTTCACCTCTCATACGGATGAGGTTGACTCGCTAATTCCAACTCAACATCCCTATGGATGGCTAGGCATAAATTAACAAACCAATGTTGTACTCAAAAATATTGAGTTTAGGCTAGCACATATGGATCAAGTACCTTGTTCCATCATAAGGGAAAGTAGTGAGTACGTTTCCTCAAGATCAATTGAGCTAAGAACGCTCTATGTCACAATGTGTGTACGCTACACACTCCGCCCAAGAAATTTTATGGCTGCTAATACCCCTTCACGGATTAAGGGGCTAGAGAACCAAAAGAAAAGAATCTATGAAACTACCTTTTGGCTACTCTTATATATTTCAACGACACATGGGTTGGCCCTCAATCAAGTAACAAACATACAAACACACAAAATGGTATGGTTAATTCCACACCAAATACAATATATTTCGTATGGATGGGTACACCGTATCACCATCCCATGGGCCCACAAAGCAAGTACGGGGTATTCACAACACTCAACCAATGCATAGTCACTGGTTTCTCATATTTATAGGGGGGAATACAATTACATACACAATTCCATAAGTATATTTACTTCCATAATCCATGTGATTCATATCATCACATATTTCCATAACCCATCATTAGCTTTTCTTGCAATACTCCCAACACAAATCCATATTTCACTATTTAGAATAGAAAAGCATTTATCTTTTATACAAGAGTGCGGTTAAACCTCCACACTACTCCATGTCATAAATACATACTAAAATACTTAAAATAGAGCATCCCATATTCATTTCTAACATAATTAACAACTATTTAGTCATCTATAATAGGAAGAATAGAAGGAGAGAAGATGAACATCTCTTATCTACCACTAGGGTCAACCTAGTTTCCCTAAACATAAACCACTCATTACAGTCAAGGAAAACAAAGAAAGGAATACACACATAAGAGTATAAACAGCAAGGACAACCTAATGGGCTCATGTGAAACTAGATTACCCAGTGTTAGAACTTGGGCTTGTTGGAAAAACAAGGACAGACAACTGAGAGGGAGGGTGAATCAGTTATCATGAAATATTTAAACTTTTCAAACTTAACTTTACTTAAACTCAGATTTGATGAATGACCAATAAACCACAAACAATCAACACATCAGAAACAAAGAGAACACCAAGATTTTTTAAGTGGAAACCCTATTAGCGGAAAAACCACAATGGATGTTAGTCCACAATATTATACCCTGTTAAAAGTATATGGAAGAATAATGGGAATGCACATGAATTCAAGCACACTGCCTAGAGCTCACTACTCAAATAAAAGAGGGCTCACTGCCCAAAGAAGACACATTGTCTTACAAAAATTTGGATTAGATTCGCAAGGTATGAACTGAGAAAATGGCTTCTACAAAATCCTAATTATAGTTCTAGTTAAGCACAAGAACACTTCTTCACACTTTGCTTAAACTTCTTCATGCTCTGCTTTGCAATCGAATGATTAGATAACTATTCACACACTTGCACTTTCTCTTTTCTCTCACACACCTTAACTTTGCACAAATAACCACTCTTATATATCTGTAACATGGATTTCCATCAACAACTTCATCGACCAGAGTAAAATATGAAATATAAAACATATACAACATAATGTCGGCCCAAATTTACAAGTAACTTTTCAATTCGAATCAAACACCGTCAGCCAATATTATATTGTGGCCCAAAACAACACCCTCAAGCACGCCAAACATTCAAATTTTAATCTCCAAGGATCTGCAACATGCTACAACCATCATGTCGACCAAGAACATGAAAACTCGAGCACACAAGAGAAAAATCTCTGACCACGAGCACACCAATCTGCGCAAACATGCAACAAGGATAGAGCATGATCTAGAGACATCCATAAGCACTAGGAATCAATAGAGAATCATCTGCAACAACCAAAATTGCTATAATCACATCAACTTCAATCAAGAACACTAACTAAAGCCACAGAAAAATTGTCAGAACACAATTGTTCATAACACGATCAATACTTCATGCGGACCACTGAAACTTATGGTGGATAGACTAGATACACTCAAAAATAAACCCTTTAATCCACAAGAATTGATCATCAGCATACTGAGAAAGAATCCTTTGTGACCTTTACTGTTTCACTGTCAACTTGGAACTCTTCCTTTAACAATTTTTTCAATATCCTCATCATATAGGCCTTCAATACATCAATGCTAATAGTGTTGACATCAATGACAACCACATATCAAAAACACAACCACAACATCCAATAATCTCCCCCTTTGGCATTGATGACAACACATGATGTGAAAAACACCATCAACGCAACTCTTAATTAGTACTTACTCTTCCTTCGATTTTGACTCTTCTCCTCAACTCTTTCTCATGATCTTCTCCTCACAAGGCTCTTTTCCCTAGATAATCACCAATTTTTCACATTACTCTTCTCCCCCTTTGACATCAATGGAAAATATAAGCATTATTTTTCCACATACAAGCCCTGAACCACATATTTGCACATCTGACTACTTCCCCTAAGTAGCAGCCATGGAAACATCAATCCGGATTAGAATATATCTATGAAGCACACAGATTGATGCAAGTAAATGCATCTCTAGTTCTTATCAGGAGGGGTAATCACCCCTAGCATCTCTCTAAGATACTCAAAATTATCCTTTGGCAATGGCTTGGTGAAAATGTCTGCAATCCATTCTTTGGTAGGCACATACTCTAGTCTGACTTATTTCTCACTCACTTTCTCCCTTAGGAAGTGAAACTTGATTGATATATGCTTGGTCTTAGAGTGTAGCACCAAATTTTTTGATATGTTTATTGTACTTGAGTTTTCAAAGTATATGGCAATAGGCTCATCATATACTACTCTGATATCTTTCAGCATCTATTTCATCCATAGCACTTGAGTACAATTATTTGCAGAAACAATGTACTCTTCCTCAGTAGTAGATAGGGATATGGAATTATGCTTCTTACTCAACCAGGACACCAGCTTCTTCCCTAGGTAGAAGGCACCACCACTTGTGCTTTTCCTGTCATCTACATCTCCTACCCAATCTACATCACTATAGGCACTCAAGATAAGATCATCATTTTTAGGATACCAAAGCCCAAAATCAATTGTTCCTTTCAGATACCTAAAAATTCTCTTTACAATAGTTACATGAGATTCTTTTAGATCAACTCGATATCTAGCAACCATACACACGACATTCATGATGTATGGTCTGGTCTAAGTTAAGTAGAGAAATCCACCAATCATTGACCTATAACTTGTTTGATTTTCCTTGGGGGAATCATCATTCTCTGTTAACTTGCATCCAATTACCATGGGTGTACCAATAGGATTTGAATTATCCATGCCAAACTTCTTCAACAACTCTCTCACATATTCGGACTGAGATATGAAAATACCATTGTCTAACTGAGTGACTTGCAATCCTAGAAAGAAATTCATCTCTCCAATCATACTCATTTCAAATTCACTTTTCATTTCATCAACAAACTTCATACATAGATCATCATCTCCTCCAAAGATAATCTCATCAACAAAGACTTCAATAATCAACTCTTTATCATGATCCAACGTAAAATACAAGTTGTTTTCAGCAGTACCTTTATTGAATCCAAGCTTTAGTAAGTATTTATCTAGTCTAGCATACCAAGCTCTGGGGGCTTGCTTGATTCCATACAAAGCTTTCTTCAATTGACAAACCATGTCTTCCTTATCAATCAGTTGAAATCCATCTGGTTGTTCAACATATATCTCTTCTTCTAACTCACCATTTAGAAAGGTTGACTTCACATCCATTTGATAAAATTCATAGTTCTTATATGCAACATAAGCAAGAAATAATCTTACAGCTTCAATTTTGGCAACAGGGGAAAAGGTTTCTTCAAAATCAATACTTTCCATTTGTGAATACCCTTTACATACCAGTCTTGCTTTATTCCAAACCACTTCACCTTGTTCATTCAGCTTATTTTGAAAGACCCATTTAGTACCAATCACATTTTTATCTTTATGTCTGGGAACAAGAATCCATGTATCATTCTTTTCAATCTGCATCAGTTCTTCCTTCATAGCTTCCATCTAGTGTTCGTCATGACAAGCTTCATTGACATTGTTAGGCTCAGTCTTGGAAATCAGACAATATTCTTCTTCAATCCTTCTAATTTACACACCTTTATTCTTGTCTCCTATAATTTTATTTTCAGAATGATTTAGCTTTACATACCTCAAAATTTTAGGATTCTCTCGCACTTTTGGTTCTTCTGTTCTTTCTTCTGCACTATAACGCCCGCCGTGCAAGCCCCAAAGAACATCAACTAAAGAACGCAATTTTTTTTTTTTTAAACACAAAACAAATAATCGACATACTAAGTATTAAATGATCATATACATACTCATATAATTCATTTCATTCTAATACAAACAACGTAATCAACTATGTCCTTTGGGGCCCACGAGGTCACATCGAAATAGACATTACTAAACATCAACTCATAAGATATCAAAAAGAACTATAAATGACAACATAAGATATATATATATACATAGATTCCATCACAAGATAAAACCATGAGAAATTACACAGCCAAATAAAGTTACAAAGTAGATAACTACATTACAACATCTTTCAAATTTTACATCATATCAATATAGTTACATCATGAATTCCCAAACATGTGGGAAGAATACAATATACAAGATTATCAAAATGCAAGAAGATCAACTGGAATAAATCTTCAACTGGATGAGACTGAAGCCAACGAACGCTGATGGGGAACCCACTTGGTGTCTTGAGCACGTTCCACTGACCACACAGTGCTAAGAGGTGTGACTGAGAGGAAATGCTCAAGAACAAGGCTAACAAGTAGCTCAGAAAGTACCAACATAGAACCATAACTTACAGTACTCAATTAAAATGAACCAAACAATAACCTTCCTAACATGAGTATCGCCAGAGATTCGAATCTTGAGCTATAAATGAGGAGACATACAAGGCCACAAAGCATAGATGTAATCGAAACAATAATCATAAATCCAATTTAAATCAGTCCAAACGTCAAACCAACTCCCATAACCTACTTCCAGAGGAACTCAATAAAGTAAAACAAATGGGCAACTAGGGGAGAGTGTCATCGCATAGTCCTACATGGGCTGTCTTGTGCTCTTCCTCCCAACTGGAGGCGTCGGTCCCATCTATGGCTTTCATGTGCTCTTCCTCCCCAAACTGGAGGTGCCGGTCCATAGGGTGACTAATGCGGAGCCATAAACCTCTGTGAGAGAGGGATGAGGAGTTCTGACCTTGCCGACCCGGCCTTCTCGGTATTTGTGACCTTCCATTGGGATAGCATAATGAAGGCAGAATCCATGTCCTAAATCTTGTAATGATGTTACTACCCAACCCTCCTAAGTTAGTTATTAAGTTTTCACTTGTTTACTAACTCACTCGTGGGTTATCCTGAGCCCTTCCCCTTAAACGGGGCGCCGACCCCCACGAGGAGCCACTCTCCCTAGAAACCCACCAAAACCAAGAGGAAACAGGGGTTGTACCATGGCAATCATGAACATCAAAATACAACAACAAAAGCAATACGAGGGGCATAGCCATCACTAGCAATTAAATGCCATAACATAATCTGCGAATTGGGGTACACCCCATTAATAAAATGTAACTCAATGGGAGACTCAAGACAAAGAAAAGGTATAAATTCAACTAAAATCATCATCCTGGAGGCTTCAAAAGTGTTAACTTTGGGCAGGTTCCCACATCAATGAATTAAGATGTCCCCAAAACCCATCAATTCAGCAAACTCAATATCAAAGGAATAAAATAAAAGAAACAACTTTATTTAATTCCAAAATGGATTCCATAATAAATTCCATTCCTAAAATATATTCATACTAAAACCAAAAATAAATAAACAATGCTGTCATATATTCATAAATTGATTTTCTTACTAAATTAACCTCCTAAAGTTTGTAATTTAATAAATCAATAAAAAAAAAAAAAAAAAAGATTTCTTTCTATATTAATATTATTTCCATTATACTGAACCACATTTTGTTTTAATGAGAAAAAGAAACAAAATATTTTTATTTTTTTCAAAAAAAAAAAAAAATCACCAGCGATTGAACGGAGGAATGTCCCGAGGAATAAATAAATTAATAAATATATATAAATATAAATATATATAAATATAAATATATATATATATAAATATATATATACATATATATATACATATATATATATATATATATTTATAAAATAAAAATCGCCCGCGACAAATAGAATATAAAATTCCGTTTTAAAGAAATTTAAATTACATACCAATTTGCATGGGAAATTTTAATCCCAACCACCACCGAGGCCACGGAAATCGCCACCCGGCCTTGGGCGATCTCACAGTTTTGCTCATTGTGGAATCCTTCCGAGGCTATGTTGGGACAATCATGGTATCACCCACTTGATCACAGATAAATGAGTGGTGGGAGTCATGACTTTGTGGGACCACCCTACGACCCAATAAAATATATATAAAACTCCTGATTAAATGTGAAACCACAGTCATGAGCAATTCGATAATTTAAATTTTCATTCAAATTTTTCATGTATAAATGCATCATGGGTATATATATATATATATATATATCTAATATACCTATATATATATTTATATATATATATATATATATATATATATCTAATATATATATATGTATATATGTATATATATATATATACACACTGGAATTTGAGCATTTCACAAACAGGGAAAGATATTTATAATGTACATTTCACTGTGCATAATTGAAATAAAAAGAACTGTTTTATAAAATATATGTATGAACCAGAATATCACAACCCATAAATTTGTTGAAAGGAAATTGCCCTTAAACAAATATGTATATTTTATTTTTTTTAAACAAATGAGACAACAAAACTACTATTCATTTCTAGATTGCAACAAAATCCCCTTTCCAATAAACAACAACCCAGAAACCCTCAGAAATTCCATTTAACAAATAACAATTCCCAATTCCTGGCTAAATATTCTTTGATTAAACCATAACCCCAATAGATTTTCTTCCTACAATTATTTGATTTTCAACCCTAAATAAAAATTTCACACACAGAGAATAATTCCTATTTTAACAGAGAATAAATAATTAAAAGAAAAGAACCTAGCGTCCTTCGCTTGCAGAAAAACTGTAGAAGCTTAATTTCATGCTGCCGATCTTTCCAGCAACAGCTCCAAGTCTTTCTTCCTCTTCATTAATTCCTCCAGAAAATAGAAAAATAAACCAAAGATAGGAAATGATTGAAAGTAAAATTTCTCCAGCATTCCAACCATCCCCTCATACACAGAAAACCCCTTCTTAAAATCCATGCCCAGGAAACCCTTTCAATTTCCTCTTCCCGTGAATACCAGAGGTCACATTTCAATAAATCAAAATAATATTTAACCTTAATTCCTTTTTGTTGCCTTTTCCATATTGCATTTTCATCTTTCATGCATTTGATTAAAACTAAATAAATTTAAATCCACGAACATGAACTTTTATTTAAATAAATATATATATATATACATTCTTCCATAATACTTTATTAACTAATTACTTTCATATTAAAAAAATCAACCATTTGCAAAATAAATGCAATATTTTTACCACTACTACTAATATTTATGCATGGCCATATTTAATTATTATTTTATGTTTTTATTTTATTAATTACTTAATTATTTAAATTACTACATAAAACCATACACCACCTTAAATAAATCAAAAAATCACAATGACATACAAAGACCAAAACAACAATACAATGAACACGACCAAGACACACAAACCAAGAAGATATAGGACTGTTGACACCTTGGAACGGAGTTACTTTCATGTCACCTTTATTCAACTTTCTGTCGTTGGGTTGGTTCAATGCTTGCCCAGACCTATCGAAATAGGTGGAATCAAGTCTTATTCCTGCAAAGTCTACATCCAACAAGGTGATATACAACATATATACATATAATCAATTACAAAGCATCGTGAGAAGGATTTGCAGTGTAGCAGGGCGCTCGCAAACGAGTGATGCTACCTGTCCCCTCACCAATCCATATCATCATCTATCGCATTAAAATTTACATTAATTTGCATCAATATCATCAATTACTATTTTCTAGTCTACTGAATTCCAAATTATTTCATCAAAACAATTGCAATAAACTATCATCATAATATCCATGACATTATAAGAGTATATAATCAATAACAGTCTAAGCTACCACAACATAATATCAACAGTACCATCAAAACCACAATGTGCCAAACAAAACCACAGAGAATGTCAAGAATCAAGCAGTAACATGAGGGGTATTACATCCTCCCCCCCTAAAATTCGGCTTACTCCTGGAAGCCAGTGAAAAGATAAGGATAAGAATCCCTGATCCGAGAGGCATCCTCCCAAGTAGCTGAAGCCTCATCATTAGGGTCCCACTGAACCCACACCTGATCAATCTCTCTCTACCTACGGGGTGAGTAAAATTGCATTGTGAAGCAATACAGACTCGGTGCCTTGCTCCTGACACCATCTAGTCTGATAAGTGATTACTCTGATGATCCGCCTGCCGATTATCCACTGTTGCAAAGACTCGGTGAGATCTCCCTGCATCACCCACTATTGGCTCAGACACAGCTGGTTTCTGACTAAACTCTGAAGCGCTCTTCTGAGGACACATCCTAGCAATATACCCCTGCTGCCCATACGAAAAACATTCAGAACCTCGACCAAAACCTCTTCCCTCAGATGGAGCATTTGATTGCTGAAAACTCCCACGACTAGGTGGAGACTGAAAACTCAGTGCAGGCTGTTCCGATCACGTACGGTTCTGGTTCTGATCCTTGCGAAACTGAAAGTGACCACCCTGCTGCGAAGTAGCATTCTTGTGCTTCGGTTGAGATTGTTGCTGCTGACCCCCTCTTGAAGGCCCAAAACAACTCTTAGAAGGTCCTGCTGACTGTGTCTGACCCCCTTGAGAACCAGCTCTAGGAGTGGGCACACTACCAATCTGTACTCCTATATGACCACCCAAAGCCATAGCCAAGTTTTCCTCTACCAAATGAGCCTTCTCGACAGCAACTTCCATGGTCTTAGGTTCGAAGACCCTTACACCACCACTGATACGTGCGTTCAAACCTCGAACAAAGTGCTGAACCAACATCCCTTCATCATGGCTAATCCCTGCATACTGTTTTAGCTCATAGAATCGACGTTCATACTGTTCTACTGACATTTCCATTTGCTTAAGATCGTGGAATTCATCTTCCCTGCGCTACCTCCAATGATCTGAGAGGAAGCGAGCCCTAAACCTTTCCAAGAAAAATTCCCAAGTAACCATACTGATATCCATATGCAATTTATGTTCCTCAAGCTGCCACCAAGTGGATGTGAAACCCCGCAAATGCATAACAACACATCAAGCCTTGGTATTACTACCGTAGGGGTGCATTGCGAAGCATCGGCCCAAATCAATTAACTAGGTCTCGGCTTCCAATCCTCCTCCAGAGCCATCGAAGGTAGGTGGATGAGCTCTCATTAGATCCCTCATATGACTTGCTAGTAATGCATCCTGATCAACTGAAGCTCCCTGCACCTTGGAGACCTTTCTCTTTCTCTCTCTACCGGCTGATCCCCATCAGGTCTAGGACCCAATCTATCAAGAAGCTCACCCAAAAGATGCTGCAACTGCCCATCCAACCCTGGCTGATCCGGATTTGGTCCACCACCCGATGGATTGTTCTGAGAATTCTGTTGCTCCTCAGACTCAGGACCGGGAGAACTTGGTGGTGAAGGATTCAGTTGGTTGGCCCCACGGCCACCACCTCGGCATCTTCCTCGGCCTCTACCTCTACCCTTGCCTCTAGGCATGCTTCTGCACAATAAGACAAAGGTACACATGAGCTCAAGAGCCAACACACAAAGGTTACCTAGTGGACATAACTACCCAGAGACCCCAGCGTGTGCAACCTTGGCTCTGATACCAAGTTGTAATGCCCACCGTGCAAGCCCCAAAGAACAACAACTAAAGAACGCAAATATTTTTTTTTTTAAACACAAAACAAATAATCGACATACTAAGTATTAAATGATCATATACATACTCATATAATTTATTTCATTCTAATACAAACAACGTAATCAACTATGTCCTTTGGGGCCCACGAGGTCACATCAAAATAGACATTACTAAACATCAACTCATAAGATATCAAAAAGAACTATAAATGACAACATAAGATAGATATATATATATACATAGATTCCATCACAAGATAAAACCATGAGAAATTACACAGCCAAATAAAGTTACAAAGTAGATAACTACATTACAACATCTTTCAAATTTTACATCATATCAATATAGTTACATCATGAATTCCCAATCATGTGGGATGAATGCAATATACAAGATTATCAAAATACAAAGAGATCATCTGGAATAAATCTTCAACTGGATGAGACTGAAGCCAACGAACGCTGATGGGGAACCCAACGGTGTGCGAAGCACGTTCCACCTGACCACCCCCATGCTAAGAGGGTGGCAGTAACTCGGAGCCAGAATGACCAACAAGTATGCAAAAGTACCAACATAGGGCCGCAACACATTGCTTTCCGGTAAATGAACCGAGCCAGCAAATATAACATAGTATCACTTCAAGATTCCGGTTCATAAAAGAGCATATGAAGATTCACAAGACCACAAAGCATACTAAAAGATGTATCAAAACAATAATCTGTAAATCAATTTAATCAATTCCAAACAACAATCTAATAACTACCACCAACCTGCTTCTATGAGAGACTCGTAAAGTAAAACACGCTGTGAGCATCAGAGTGTCATCGCATAGTCCTACATGGGCTGTCCTGTGCTCTTCCTCCCAACTGGAGGCGCCAGTCCCATCTATGGTTGTCCTGTGCTCTTCCTCCCAACTGGAGGCACCGGTCCATAGGGTGACTAATGCAGAGCCATAAACCTCTCGAGAGGACGAGGTTACGACCTTGCCGACCACGGCCTTCTCAGCCTTCCATTAGCCTGCGGAAGCACTAATGAAGGCGAGGCATCCATATTTTAAATCTTGTAATGATGTTACTACCCAACCCTCCTAACTTAATTAATAGGTTTTCACTTGATTACTAACTCACTCGTGAGTTATCCTGAGCCCTTCCCCTTAAACGAGGCGCCGGCCCCCACGAGGAGCCACTCTCCCTAGAGACCCACCAAAACCAAGAGGAAACAGGGGTTGTACCATGCCAATCATGAACATCAAAATACAACAAAAGCAATACACGAGGCATAACCCATCTCGCAAATTAAATACCATAACATAATCTCATAATTCGGTACACCCCATTAATAAAATATAACTCAACAGAACTCAAGATGAAAAGGTATAAATTCAACAAAATCATCATCCTCTGGAAGACTAAAGTGTTAACACAAACGGGTTCCCACATCAATGAATTAAGAATGTCCCAAAACCCATCAATTCAACAAAACTCAATATCAAGAATAAAAAATAAAAGAAACAACTTATTTAATTCCAAAATAGATTCCATAATAAATTCCAATCCTAAAATATATTCATACTTAAACCAGAAATAATAAACAATGCTGTCATAAAATTATAAATTGATTTC
>VDFB02038806.1:0-15469 GCA_007258455.2 Sequoia sempervirens
TATATATATATATATATATATATATATATATATATATATATATATATATATATATATATATATATATATATATATAATCTGATATATATATACAGTCATGCCTTGTAGTGTTTCATCATATCAAGCCGTCTACGGTTTCATCACATGGACCTTAACATGATCCTCTATCAATGTCTGCCATTTAATAATGCCCAAGTTTCTTGCCATATATCCCTATAACTCAGTTATCTTTAATAAACACATTGGTATTATTAGTTTAGTATCCCTATAACTCAGTTACTTTGCATTTGTTCATATCCTCATGGAAACCCACATATGCTAAAAATATCATCCAACTACAAAAAGGTAAAACCAGTGTTGGTTCAAGCAGAGTTTTCTTTTTCAGCTTAGAGGTAAAACCAACTTCTTGAAGATTAAAACAAACCTTAATCTTCACAAGCATGACTTTAAACCGATCAAAGTCATTTAATGCAGCTCTTTGCTTTTGCACAATTAGTTTCCTTCCCCCTGAACTATTCTTCCATCCCTTTTGAACCTTGGTTAAATAATAGCAATGGATAGTCATTATGCAGCTGCTAACATCCATGGCAACCTCCATATACTTCGCATAAAATTTTATACCTCGTTTCTCCATGGCCTCAATCAATCCTTTCTTTTTTGGTATCTTAGGGATGTCAATTTTGATATATGTTAAAGAGAGCCTCTTGAAGTCAATTTTGATATCAGCTAAAGGGACCCTTTTGGTATCTTAGGGATGTCAATTTTGATGTCATTTTTTATATATATATCAGAATAAAAATGTATAATCTTATATAGATATCTGATATAGATATATATCCATATAATAATATCCATATATATTGACTTTAAACCGATCAAAGTCATTTAATGCAGCTCTCTGCTTTTGCACAATTAGTTTCCTTCCCCATGAACTATTCTCCCATCCCTTTTGAACCTCGGTTAAATAATAACAATGGATAGTCACTATGCAGCTGCTAACATCAATGGCAACCTCCATATACATTGCATAAAATTTTATACCTGCTTTTTCCAATTTTATACCTGAAATTTTATACATGGCAACCTTTCTTTTTTGGTATCTTAGGGATGTCAATTCTGATATATGTTAGAGCCAGAGAAAAGCAAATAGGAGATGATGAGTTTGTAAACCCAAGATACCAACAACACAGAGTTAGGTTAACTCATACACGTGCTTTGATGAAGGCATATGGGGCATGTGGTTAACAATGTAATGTGATGAGGTTGAGATTAAAGTGACCACCTCCTAGCGGACCCACGTGATATTTTGACTGGGCCCACATACAAATGTAACTTGAAATAGGTTAATTGATAATTGTAAATAGGCTTTTTTTCATTCAATGCACCATTGTAATTAGACATAAATGGCCATTGCAGTATGAAATGATCAATTTTTTGGTAGGAAAATTCAAATTTGAAAGTCAATCACCACAATTCAATGCATTTAATATACACATTCGAATGATTTTATAAGAAGGAATTTCTAGTGTCATTTTCATTACGAATTCTCCTATGCTTTCATTGCATATCCTCCGCAAAACTCACCTCCGTACATATAACAAAACAAAAAACATATTATAATTCATATATATGACTGAATTTATGCAAGCCACCTATTTTGTCAATTAGACCAAATATAAATTTGATTTCCTATAAGCTAAGTCACAAGATTAATTGAGATTGAATTACGGCAACAACTGAAATTCGGATGAAATTCGGCAAGGAAAAAATTTGAAAAGTATAAAATTCGGATCAAATTCGCCTTATGTAAAATTTTTTTTTTTTTATAAATATAAGTAATATATCCATAAAATTGTTTAAATAGTTTAACATTGATAAATAGATTTGAAATCATTACAAAAAGATGACACATTTATAAAATATAAACCATAAGAAACATGTGAAATCACGTTTGCGAATATGTTCTTTTGTCAAAAAGGTACAATAACAACCAAGACTTTAGAACTTCAAAAAAGCTCCAAGTCATCAAGAGCACTTGGCTGCGATGCTAAATCATCATCATCTGTATCACTGCTCAATTCATCATCTAGAAAGTCAGGGTCATCTGCAACTTGCATTGCTATGTCTTCAAAAATTTCTTGTGAGGAAGAGTTCTTTGCTGCTTTGTTCATGAATAATTTTAAATTGCTGCGAACATAGACAAGATCTCCCAACTTTCCAGACAACAATTTATTCCTTTTTTTGGAATGGATGTGTTCAAAGCAACTCCAGTTCCTCTCACAAGCCGATGAACTTGCTCCCTGACTCAAAATGCGAACAGCAAACTCTTGTAGCTTATTTAGAAGCGTTTAAATTAGCACCTCACGGAATGCGGATTTGAAAGCGGACAACTATGCCGCAGGATATTTGCTCTTCTTCAAATTAGGAGGAAGCTCCCTCGCTGGCGTGAGTATTCAAGAAAGTAAACTAAAACTAAGTTGCCTATCTTTTTGATCAGCTTAGAGCTGGAGTTTATAAAACACAAACACTTGGTAGAGATTTTCACGATTTAAGAACTAGCTCGACTAGCAAACTAAAGACATTTCTAACTTCTCAAGTAATAAGCAGAGCAAGAGAAACTAGAAATGAACAAGGTAGATTTTCTGACAAAATACTTCGATAAACTCTTTCTCAACGAACATCTACACACTTCAATGTAAGTTGAAATCAAGATCATAAAGTAAAACACCAATAACGGAAATCAGAGATTTTATATCAAGGCAAAGGAGTCTCATGATTTTATTACTCGAACTTTTGGAACAAAACTCACTTCTAACATGCCTGGAATAAGAAATTGCAGCTAAAGAGGCTTGCAATCTTATTCTTACACAATAGAAACAACAATCACACTAACTCCTTGTTGGCTAAAGAGGCTCAACAATTTGCTATCACAACACAAGTGAACTGAAACTGAATAACAACTTGCTGCAATACAGGCTCGCAATTTGCTAACACAATAACCGTTAAAGAAACTAATGAGCAAAGGCTCTTATTTATAGACAAGCAGAGGAGTAGGGAACCCTAAAATCTTCTTGCTTTCACAATCTAGGGCTTGCTCAGCAAGCAAGCTTTATTACTAAATCTAGAAAGAAGATAACATCTAAAACCCTAGAAAGCAGAAAAAGCGGGAAGCGCCAACTATTACATCTATCTTCTTTCTCTTCTTCAAAGAATGGATAAGAATCGTTCCAAGAATAGAAAGAAAGCGGGAAAGAAAGCTTCTAGAAGAAAGCTGTTTTAAAGCTCGATCTCATCCGCTAGAAAATTGGAAATTGTGTCCCGGTTCGGTGCATCTATGCCAACTAAGGCAATATTCTGATTCTCCAAGATCTCATCGCCCTTAGAGAATCTTTCACTTCTTCAACTGTTTTATGAGTTCTATTCTCGCAAACATCGCTGCCCAAAAAGATAACTTATTGATAACTTGGCGGCTCTGCAACTTCATGCTTTTGACACCTCTCTTGATTTCCATCAGAAGAGTATTGCAACACTCTTTTCTGATACCTTTCCTCTTTCTCATATCACACCTTCTCTCGTTCTTCAGCTGAGATGATGAAGTTTTAACATAGTGCTGATTTGGTCTTAAACTTGAGGGGAATGTACTCCATATTGAAAACCTTGAAGAATGACTGTAAACTCGCCTATGTTCTGACAAGTTTTGCACACTTTCTATTTTTAGCATGCTGGTTTTTCGTCTTCAAACGGACAAATTTTTGGAAATTTTTCTGAGATATGGGTTTTGCTTAGAATTTCGTTGCAAGACAACCCAGATCGTCCGTTTTTGAAAATCTTGAATTTTGACTGAAAAAGCAGCAAACCCTAATTTCTTCAATTTTTTACCGAAAAGGCGCTTTGGTTGTTTGAGAATCGTTAGAAATGGACCGATTGATTAGATTTGAAAAACAAGCGTTTGGTCAGCGTATCCTAGAATTTTAGAAATTTTTCTTGAAAAAGGCTGTGATATGGGTTTTCTCAGGCTTTGATTTAGAGAGGACCGGATGGTTGGCCCGAATCTTGATGATTTCAGCGACATGCAAAAATAAAAGCACTGCTGCAACTTAATGAAGTTCTTGAAAAATTCTTCAGAAGATTGAGGCAAAAAGACCCAGATGTTTGAAAAATGGAATGCCTTGGTCTTCTTCTTGAAAAGTTTGATCTTCTGGATGAAAAAGCTTGAAAAAGCAAGGGTTTATGTTGCTGATCTGAAAAATATGATGAAAAACCAGCAAGCTACGTTCTTGAATCTTGAAAAATTTCTTCAAACTTGTTGCTCCAACTTTCTCCCTTGAAGGCTACCTGCAAAAATAATGAAAATAACATAAAAGAAAGATGTTAAATAGACTTAGGGTTTTGTTTTTGCTTTGCTTTCTTTTGCTTTTATCTCCAAAACCCTAAATCTCAGCTTCATTGAACTTGGAGGCCTCTTTCTTCTTTTGCAATCTTGAAAATTTCGAAAATTCTTGAAATTTCTCTAAGGCATGAAACTTTGGGCGCCTTTCTCCAAGAGGGGCGCTTATTTTCACCAGTGTTAGTCAAAATTTTGACTTTTTCAACTTTTCTTCATTTTGACATGCTACTTCGCCACTGATTTCTCGTTGACAGACCAACCCGACAGGCGAGCTGAGTGGTTCACGACGGAGCCTGACTAAAACTGAGAAGGATGTTCTGGAGGAGCCTTTGGCTAAAAACTTGATCTTGACCTCTGAATTCATGGGAGCCTTTTCCTTCGAGGGGCTCCGAACTTTCACAGTGTTAGCCATTTTTTCATGATTTTCAGTTTCTTCATTGACACTTCTCCTACAGATGATCTTTTTGAACCTGGAGCTCCGGACGTCGGATCAACTGCCTTTCATGCTCATCGCGGAGCTAACGAGATATTAGAAGGGGTCTTCTAGAAAAGATTTCGCCAAAAAGTGAATTTTAACCCTTCAAAAGTTTGGGCGCCCATCTTGGCTGGGGGCGCCCATTTCACCCAGACTTAGTCATTTTTACACTTTTTCTATGCTGCTTCTGAACCTTGGTTTTTAGCCTTTGTCGGACCCTCTGTTTGGTGCTTCAGATCTAGTGACTGCGACATCCGATTGACGTGCTGAATATCTTGTTGGAAAGCTGGATCAATTGTGAAGAGATCTCGTTAGACACTAGTCTGCAAATTCATCTGTTGGGACCCCTGAAAACTTGGGCGCCCTTCTTCACCAGGGGCACCCATTTCCTCCAGACTTAGCCATTCTTACTGATTTTCATCTTTGAGTCTGAAACCTTCATTCTGTACCTTCGTCTTCGATCTGAATCTGCAGAATGTTAAACAGTCGGACGTGCTGACAAAGACAGGCATCGCGAAGCTGGCAGGATACTGAAAAGATCAAACATATTCTTGAACCCTAATGGCTGAATTAGGCCCTTCAAAAAGCTGGGCGCCCTTCTTCACCAGGGGCGCCCAAAATCTGAACACTTAGTCAAATTTTGATATTTTCAACTTTTCCTCGTTCTGTCTTCAGTGCGGATCTCCCTATTAAGTGGTAGATTACGGATGAATGATATCGATAACTTCTGGTCGTTGCAAAGGCGTGAAGAAACATTGGGCGCGGCTAAGATGCGACATTTGATGCCCTAAAAAGATGGGCGCCCTTCTTCACCAGGGGCGCCCAAACTTGCCAGTGTTAGGAAATTTTCATCATTTTTTATCTTCTTCTTCATTCTTCGTGCATGTTCATCATTTCATCTTTTGTTGAAAGCCTGAGTGTTGATTTTGATGCCTGGCAGCCGAATGACCTCCATTGATGACCTCGGAGCTCCATATATGCTTCTGAAAAAGCAGAATAGACCCACAAGGGCAAAACTGACTATTTTGAGATTATGACTGCACCAGTCTGATATGGACGTATTTTGAGCCAATCAAAATCAGTTTGGACCCTGGCGGACAAACTTTCTATTTTTAGAAATTTTCTATTTTTTAGAAAATTTTGCCAGTATCCATTTCGAAAGAAACCCAGAAAAACCCAGAAAACGTTACTATTTCGAGAAAATTTCTAAAAATAGCAGTTTTCCTAAATTTTAGGGATGAAAAACTGAGATCTGGGTTTTGTAGGTTAAGCTGCTCTTAGCAGACCCAGATCGTCAGAAATTGAAAATTTTGTGTTTTGAACCCTCATGCAAGACATGCACACCCAAATTTTGACCTTTTTTAACTGATTTGACAAGACTTTAACTCATTTCTTCAAGATGTCTAAGTGTAACAAAAATTTTAATTTTGGGGTAATAACATAGCTCAGGAGTTTGTCCTCCATAGTCCAACCACCATCTATATCCAGGTATACGTGCCAAGTCATATTTGGCTGCTGCCATTCCAAACATCCCTTCTCCTTTCTTGTATTCCCAACATTGATCTCTGATTAGTGCTGAAATTGTTGCATTTGATGCATGCTTTTGAATGGCTTCAAAAAGCCCTCCCATAATTTCAGAATCACCTTTTCTATTAATAGAAAACAACTTAGGCTCTAAAAAACAAGCTGCTGCATGTAAAGGTGTGTGCATCATTTTCCATCTACAATCAACTGTCTCCCATATCTCCATGTATTCTGCTTCTACATTGTTTAGTGCTTTTTGAATAGATTCCTTACAACGGTCCATGCTTTCATAAAGCATGCCAAGGCAAGGAGTGTCACCATCAACCATACGAAGCACGTCAACAATTGGTTCACATATAATCAAAACTTTTGCTGCACTTTCCCAAAAATTGCTATTTAGAATAATTTGCTCTATGTTCTTCCCCTTAGGACCTTTTGAAAGCACAGAATTTTCCCACTGATTGGAACAAATAACAGCCCTCAAAGCTGCTTTTTCTTCAACCACTCTTTTCAAAGTGATATAAAATGATGCAAATCTTGTTTCACAAGGCCTCAACAACTCCTTGGATGCATGCTGCCTATAAAGACTCAATGTGAGACGATGATTCCGTATGAAATTTGCAATTGCTCTCCCTCTATGAATAGCTTCATGTACCCATGGGAATTTAGCCAAGTCATGAAGCAGCAAATCGAGACAATGGGCTGCACATGGGCTCCAATATATTCTTGGGTACTTCTCTGTAATCAGTTTCCCAGCTCCCACACAATTTGCTGCACTATCAGTTACAACTTGAACCACATTTTCCACCCCTACTTCAAGAATGGCTTCCTCTAATATTTGGAAAATATACTCAGAAGTTTTTTTGTGGTTCATGGTGTCAATCACTTTCAAAAACACAACACCATCAGGAGAAGACACCAAAACATTAATCAATGGCCTTTGACATATATCTGACCATCCATCACTCAATATAGTGCAACCTGTTTCATTCCAAGAGGCTTTGACATCAACTAATTTCTCAGTCACTCTATCTTTTGACCTCTGCAAAAGAGTTGTCCTAAAAGCCTCTGAAGTTGGGGGTGTGTACCCTTTGCCAAACTCTGCAACTTTCTGAATTGCATTACGAAAATGTGGATTCCTTGCAACATTGAATGGAATTGCACTTGAGTAAAACAAATCAGCTAATGCATCATCCACCTGTTGTTTCTCTACTGGTTTCCAAAAACTGTTCAAGGTTCCACTCTCTTTTGATTTACCCACATGCCTAGGTAAGGTGGAAGAGGAAGACATGATAGATGCTGTGTGTCTAGACTGAGCCATTTCCTCTTCTATTCTCTGCTTTTTTTGTGCATTCTTCATCTTTCCTACAATTGAAGAGGACTGTTCTTTCTCTAAAGCAACTCTCATTTCTGGGGTAACGTTTGGACATGCTTCAACACCTCCTCCTGCACCCCCTGAAATACCAAGTAAATGGTCCATTGCCCTTGTCAAACCTCTAGTAAAAGGTTTGTGACACTTGTTGCATGTGAGACTTGTACCATTGCGAGTGACATATTTCCATGCCTCGGCAGTTGATTTCTTGGGAGCCATAAAGTAACAATCTGCACGTTTCAAAGACAAAATACAATTTTATTTTTGAAAACATAAAATCAAAATATATTCATTTTGTATTTTTACTTCAAAAATTAAATAAGAAATACTAAATTTTATTTTATAAAACATAAAAATAAAAAATATTTTAATTTAAAAACAAAATAAAACACTATATTTTAAACAATAAAATAAAGAATATAGTAATTTCTTATTTTAATTTTAATTATTAAAACTAAAAACATAAAATAAATATATATTAACTTTTAATTTTAATTTTTAAACACAGAATATTGAAAATAATACAATATTAAAAAAATTAATTTAAATCTATAAGAATAACAATAACATAGTCTTAAATCTAATATTATTAAAATAATAAAAACTAAAACAAATATTATATATAATATTAATAAAATATTAAACCTAATATTAAATCTAATATTAACAAAATAAAAAATAAGAAAGCTAATATAAATAAAATAATACAATATTAAATAAAAATCTATGAAAACCCTAGATTTTTCGTGAAAAAAAATATATGCAGAAATCGCCTACCTTTCAACTTCGAGCTAGATGCAGACCAGACGTGAGACGTGATTTGCAGAAGGTGGCTTCGAGCTTGGACAGGACGTGCAAATGAAGGTGGCTTCGAGCTTGGAGGGTCGGAGGCAACTTGCAGAATGAACGCGCTTCAGCTTCGAGCTTGGACGCGATTTAAAACAATTTGCAGAGGACGCCTTCGTCGACCTTGAAGACCTCAGAAGACTGCGAAAACTTAATAAATCTTCCCGTTCGCGTATTCTGCAACAGTTGAAACTGGAAAGAGAAAGCCGAAAATGAAAGACGTGATATTTACTCGTCGCGGCTGCATACCTATTAAAAAATCCCGTCGAAACCCTAACACGAAAACGCTTTTTGAGTTGACTTTTCTAATAAATTTAAAGTCGTCCGAATTTTGACGAATTTGAACGAATTTGAACGAATTTCATATTTTTTCCAGAAATTCGACGAATTCCGAATTTCATGCCAAATATTCGGCAATGCCGTGATACAACCTATAAACCACGCCGTAACTTAGGCATAAATGGCTACTGCAAAATGAAATGACATATTGTTTCCCACGAAGATTCAATTTGCACATTCCAATGATTTTATAAGAGGGAATTTCCAGGGTCATTCACTATATATCCTCTGCAAAATTCAGAGCTTACTAAGGCAACCTATGCACATTCCTCTTAAAAGGTGGTACACCCAAAATAACTAAATTCATGTTTTTATTTATCAGTATATTGGATTTACATTTATGTTGTCTGTTTCATTATTCAATATACTATTTTATCTTTATGTACTTAGTGTCTACATTATTTTCAGGCATACAAATTATTCAGTTAGCTGTTCAAATGAGCATTATCCATTATGTAATCATATCACAACATACAATGATATGGTTTACTCTGTTTTCTTCTACTTATTTTATGTGTTTCAGTAAACAAATTACATATTTGTATATACATGTACATGTATATCAGTATATGTATATACAAATACATATACCCATGTATATGCATATGTATGTATGAATGTATATGTATATATATAGACATGTATATTTATATAGATATACATATATTTATTGACAGCCATGGTACGAAGTTGTTTGAGGGTGCGTATTGTAGCACACATTAAATGTACTTTACTGTTTGAGAAGCGTGTAAAAATATTTCGAAGAATACGTTTGTTCTCAAATCTTTCTACACGCTTGTTCTCAAATCTTCTGTAAAGTACATATAATGTGACCTACAATACACACCCTCAAACAGTTTCGTGTATATTTTTATAATCTCCTCCGTCCCTACCCTCTCCCAACACTTAACTCTTCTTAAGGTCATTTCTACAATCATATTCTTCATTATCCTCTTCCTAGTGTGGTTCGAAATGTCAATTCAAAATAACATACATAGTTTAATCTAGAAGTGTTTACTCTATCATTCATGGACTTTGAAAAAATCATACCATCTATAATCATCAATTCGTTAATATTTACCAATTATTGATTTGAATGAAGAGATATAGTTGCACTTGTGTCTACTACGAATCAAATCTGATAATTTAATATAATATATTTTATTTTTTAATATATATATATATATATATATAATTAAAAATAAACAACTTGCAATAAATAATCATTTTAATATATAACAATTTTATATTAATAATAAGAGAAGAAATATTGCCAACATATAATATCTAACTTTTAATGATTTTTAGTATATAGTATATTTATTTTGTTTATAAAATTTATTTAATATATAATAATTCGTAATATAACATTTATTAAATATGTTATTTATTTAAAAGTTAGTGATAAAAATTAGGTTTATAGTTATGGATAGTGTTAGATCATAGTTAGGGTTAGAGATAGGTCTAGAATTAAGATAATGGTTTAAGATTTATTGTTAGGGTTAGAGTTAGGGATAGGGTTAGGGTTATGGTTAGGGATAGAGTTAGAGTTAAGGTATGAGTTAGGGTTAGGGTTATGTCATTAAAATAACTAATTAACAATACTAAAACACTATAATCAACAAAACTTACATTTATTTTTATTCACATTAATAAAACTTACATTTAATTTTTATCAAATCTAAAAAACAATAATTACAATACTATTAAGGCAAGTACTAGCCACTATGTGGCACTTGTTTGTTTTTGTTTGTTTAGCTTTCGATCCTTGTAGAGTCCATAATAGTTGTAGATCTTGTTTCAGAAGAACACCAAAAATAATTCCGCCTAGCCTTCCCAAACAACCTCCTGGTCCCCTTTCTTCCATACGAATGTAACTGACATCTTTTTTCTTGAAAGTGTTATTCATTGACTTTATTAAAAAAAACTCAATTAAGGATTTATTTCTCCCTACGCACCAAGGGATACAAATAACTTGAACTTTAAGAACCTTATGTCCAATGGAATAATATAAATTAATGCTCTAAAGTATCCAAAATTAAGCCAACATTAATTTACTATACTTTTCACAAATGAATTAAAGGGGGGACATTATGGTCCTCCCTCCCCGAAATTGCTTGTCCCCCAAGCAATTTTAAACCAGGGTGTTGTATAATTTGTTCATTCTCCCACGTAGCATCTTCAATCAGAAGATTTTTCCATTTAACAAGGTATTCTTTGATGACTCTTTTCCGAAGAGTGCGTTCTCTAATATTGACTATCGCTTTAGGTATGAGAATGAGTTTCCCTTCTTCATCCAAATGAGGCAATTTAGTAGAAGGAACTATGTTATGTCCCAACGCCTTTTTGAGGTGAGAAACATGAAAAACATTATGAACTTTGCTGTTTGCTGGCAACTCGAGCTCATATGCCACCTCTCCAATCTTCTTTGTGACTCTAAAAGGGCCATAAAATCGTGGTTTCAATTTTTTTGATCCAATTTTTTTTAGTGAAGACTGCTTGTAGGGCTGCAACCTTAAATACACCATGTCACCAACTTTGAAAGTCCTCTCTGAACGGTGCTGATCAACATACAATTTTTTCTGATTTTGAGCTTGTCGCAAATTTTCTTTCAATGTCTTCATTATGTCTTGACTTTCCTGAAGTAAATCTCTAGCCTTACGCACCTTGCTATCCCCAAAAAATAAATCAAGAAAATTTGGAGCTTCATAAGCATATAGTGCTATGAAAGGTGACATTCAGATTGACATGTGGTAAGTTGAATTATAACAATCCTCACCCAAGTGTAGCCACCTCACCCATGCCTTTTGCTGCCCTGAGATGTAATTCCTGAGGTACCCTTCCACCCACTTGTTAACAATTTTAGATTGACCATCAGTCTATGGATGGTAACTGGTACTAGGAGTGAGTTCAGTTCCACTCAATTTAAAGAGTTCCTCCCAAAAAAGACTCAAGAACTTACTATCCCTATCACTAACAATGCTCCTAGGCATTCCATGAAGTCTAAAAATTTCTTTAAAAAATAGATCAACCACCTGTACTCCTGTATATGTAGCTGAAATAGCATGAAAATGAGCAGATTTTGTAAGTCTATCGACAACCACATACACACAATCCTTACCCTATACCTTCAGAAGTCCTATGATAAAATCCATAGAGATGCACTCCCATTTTTGATTAGGAATGGGTAGTGGCTACAACAACCCAGTTGGATTAGAGTGTTCATCCTCATTTTGTTGACATATAGGACACTCCCTAATATATTTAAGGAATTAAGTTTTAAGCCCCTTCCATGTAAACCTTTCACGGATTTGCTTATATGTTTTAAAGAA
Organism: Sequoia sempervirens; assembly: GCA_007258455.2. Classification (NCBI taxonomy): domain Eukaryota; kingdom Viridiplantae; phylum Streptophyta; class Pinopsida; order Cupressales; family Cupressaceae; genus Sequoia; species Sequoia sempervirens. The sequence continues at coordinate 12,276 of VDFB02038806.1, forward strand.
CCTTGGATGACCAGCCATAGGGGCATCATGAAAAGCCCTGAAAACTTTGGCTTTAAGCTTTGAATTAGATACCAAAAAATTCTGCCCTTATACATAATTAGCTCATTGAAAACTGTATACCTGTCATCTTGAGTGGTAACCTAAATAATTTTTCGTGGCCCAAGAATCCTTAGCATAATTTGCAATAATTAACTCCTTCCAATCATCACCAATCTCCACCAATGAGCACAAATGGGGTGTTCTAGACAATGCATCGGCAACAACATTTCTCTTCCCTTTGACATATACAATGCCAAAATCGTATGCTTGTAATCTGCTCATCCGTTTCTGTTGTCTATCACTGAGATCTTTTTGATTCAAGAAATATTTGAGGCTATTATGATTTGTTTTAATTATAAACCTCCCTCCTATCAAATAAGATCTGAATTTGGCCAAAGCATGCATAATGGCAAACATTTCTTTATCATAAATAGAATAACTACGTTAAGCTCCTCTTAACTTCCTAATTTCAAAGGCAATTGGATGTTTATTTTGCATCAAAACAGCTCCAATACCTTCCCCTGAGGTATCACATTCTAACTCAAAAGGTTGGGAAAAATCCAGAATGGCTAAGACTAGACAGGTACTCATGATTTGCTTGAACTGATCAAAACATTGTTGTACTGCATTTGACCAACTGAAGGCTCCCTTCTTTGTCAAATCTATAAGAGGTGCTTCTTTTTGTGAGAAACCTTTAACAAATCTCCTATAAAATCCACATAAACCAAAAAATCCCTTAAGCTGGGAGAGATTTGTAGGTGGAGGCTAATCAACAATAGCTTTGATCTTTTCAAGATCAACTTTAACACCATTGGCACTAATTATATGACCTAAATAAAGGAGTTTAGTCATCCCAAATTCACATTTACTCTCCTTAGCATAAAGTGACTCCTTCAAAATTTTCAACACTTCCTCTAAATGCCTCATGTGCCCATCCCAAGATTTATTGTAAGTTAAGATGTCATAAAAAAATATAAGAACATAATTCCCGAGCTGGTTACAAAACACCTTGTTCATACAAGACTGAAATGTAGCTAGAGCATTGGTTAAGCCAAAAGGCATCACCAAAAACTCAAAATGTCCATAATGGCATCCAAATGTCGTTTTCACCACATCCTCTTCTCTCACTTGTATCTGGTGGTATCATGATCTCAAATCAATTTTAGAAAAATAGCGAGCTCCATGCAATTCATCAATAAACTTATCTATACAAGGAATCGGATACCTGTTCTTTATAGTTTTCTTGTTCAATGCCTTGTAATCAATACACATACGCATCGTACCATTTTTCTTCTTAGCTATCACCACCGAAGAGGTGAAAGAACTCTTACTAGGCCTAATATGCCCCATCTCAATCAGCTCCTTAATTTCCTTTTCTATTTCATCCTTGTGGCGCTTAGGGTGTCTATAAAGTGTAGTGATTACCGGTTTTGTACCCTCCTCAAGCTCTATCACGTGCTCCATCCCTCTATCAGGTGGTATCCCTAGAGGTATGCTCCCAAAAACTATTTTATGCTTATTCATCAAAACCTCAACATCATGGTGATATATTCTCTTAGGCTGCCCCGTATCTGTATCTGTAGGCATATTAATACATTCTGCTGCCCACTCCACCTAATCCTATCTAATAAGCCTCTCCATCCTCTTGAATGAGACTGTATGTGGTCCACCATTAGTGATTCCCCTAAGAATAATCTTCTTACCTTTTGAATCAAACTTCATCTCCATAGTTTGCAAATTCATAATGAACTCACCAATAGAGCGTAGCCATTGTATACCAAGAACCATGTCCATATCCCCTATGCTCACCACATAGAAATCATCTCTAAGCTCATACTCCCCCAACTGAATTCTCAAATCAGATATTTTCCTTGTAAAAGTAAGAGTAAATACGTCCACTACCATAACTTTGAAGCCCTCACAATCTTCAGTTTTGATAACTCTTCTAGCAACCACTCCATTAATAAAATTGTGTGTAGCCCCTGTATCAATAAGAGTCACTATACGCTACCCACATAGCACTCTAACACGAAAGGAACCAATTTTCTGCAAACTAGAAAGTTGTGCTATTGTTCCCTTTTCCCCTTGCTCTTTTTTAGATTCATAAGGAGAGCTCTCACTGTCACTTTCTTTCGAACCAGCTTGTTGATTTGAATTTTCTGCACTTGATTTGAACACCAACTGTATAGTTTTCTAATTGTTTTGTTTTTCCCTTATTAGCACACTTATGTGTTTTGTCCCATCGCTCATCACAATAATAACACAAACCCTTCTTTCTACGTTCATTGAGTTGCTCATCATCCAATCTTGGAGGTATGTTCTTTGACTGTTTTGGATCCTTTTGAAAATGTTTTTTGTCTTTATCTTTCCTAGACATAAACCCCTTGGATTGAATTTTGCTCTTTGAAGTAGATGACTCCATATCCCTTGCCTTTTTAATTGCATCCTGTAATGTGGGTGGGTTAAGTGCCTTTATCGAACCCCTTAACGGATTTGCTAAGCCATCCATGAACAACACAATCAACCTCCTCTCTGAAATATCAGTCACAAGCACTGAAAGTCTCTGAAAATCTGCTATATAAGTATCCACTGAGCCCCATTACCTAAGTTGAGCTAATTCCTTAAAATAGAGTTCTAGATCTTTCTTATTGAACCTACCAATCAACCTCTCTGTGAACACTACATAAGAGTCAATCTGATCATGTCCCAATGTTACCATTCCATGGTGCCACCACTCATGTGCACACCCATCCAAATGTAATGCAACATATTTGATAGCTTTATCTTCAAGCATTGGATTAAGCTGAAAGTATGTGTCAAGTTTTTGCACCCACGCCCTTGCTGTAGTTTTCCTGGAACCATCAAAATAGGGAATGGATACCTTGCCAACTTTCTTTTGCAAATCATAATTAGGGGCTCTCCCACCTCTATGTGGTCTATGTCTCGTCCTAAGGTCCACATACTCACGAAAAGACATTTCAACTTGGAATTCTAAATCTGAATTTCTCCAATCTTCCAAGATTTGATCTTGGAGCTCCAGTTGTGTAGGTTCCACTTCAACTTGAAGATTATTTCTTGGTGGAAATTGTGGCATCAAAGGTCTAGTGTTCGCTGTCCTGGTCACATTGCACTGATTAATAGCCTTATTGTTGACT
>VDFB02038807.1:0-19644 GCA_007258455.2 Sequoia sempervirens
TTGATTAGACAGAAATAGAATATCCTATGGAAAAATTGAGCTTAACAAATCACGAAACAACAAACAAAACTATCAAACTAGTCTGCAACCTAGTTGATCAATTACCTACTTATCCATCAATGAAATCTACCTATCTTTATCAAATATTAGTTGTCATATATAGGTTGTCACATCCTTGAAAATAGACTAGCCACGTCTTATACGAGATGTTTTCACCCCTGAAAATAGACATAATCCTATCTCAAAACACTTATCATTGCTAAGAAGATCAAAATGGCTATGGAATCATCTGGTCTAATTAAGTCTTATCTTTTTATTTGATTTATCTTTTGTTATGTTCCTATGCTACATGATGATATCCACAAGTGATTAGAGGAGCAAGGATGGATCATGACTGTTTTTGTTGATTTCTATTTGCAGTTTGTCTTGATAATATGACTGGGGCAACTAAGTTCCTTGTATGTGATTGGGGTTCCATTTTGGCATATTCAAAACATTCTATGCAAGTTAAAGGCCAACTAACACTTTCTTGCATTAGGATCAACATGCTCTATGGCTACTACCTCACATATTCCAACAAGGTCCTATTGTTACTAGTATGAGTCACGACACTCCTTGTCTACTGTGTCTTAAACTTGACAATGGATATTGACGTCACCAAGGTTTGTCTCAACTTGGTGTACATATATCCACTTGTCCATATATCAATATCTTCAGGCAAACAGAAACATACATCACCATCACAATTCATGCCTTGGTGTGCATACATCTGCTTGTCACATAATAAAACACTCTATGATGATAAACATGTACTATTTAAAGCTCAAAAATCTATTCATATGGGTCTCATCAATCTTGTTTTGGATGGAAAGTCCATCTAACCATTCTTCACTTCTTATTAACTCTTTCTTCTCATTAACATTTCTTCAGCCAGTCCCCACAGTCATTCCGGTAAAGTGCTATGACACAAAATAAATGCATTAACTGCATCATCTTGCATCCATAATCATGTTAGAATATTATATACATCACCATATGCATACTAGGCCATATTTCATAAATATACAAACAAATAGATAGCATTGCATTACATTTTATTGAATCATCATCCACATAGCATCATATAAAAAATGACATAACATGACATAAGCATATAGTCTCATCTTGCATACAAATCATGTAAACATATTAATCCCCTTCATGGATCATAAGCATTAGATCTCCTTACATCACATCATACATATAATCATTAGTCAATATCATGTGCATCCATCCATCTATAGGAACCATTAGATAAAAATAGAATGCATAGCATTAGGGCACATCACATAGAAAAAAGTACATAGAACATATAGACATCATGTAGTCACTGTAAAAAATGATGCATCTCATATATATACATGTGTGTGTGTGTGTGATAGTACAAAATTGGAATGTCTGAAAAAAATGGAGCTTGCAGGCTTGATCAAAATATACATATGTCCAAATACAAAATCAATCGGGATAGCTCGAGTTGCCACTATCCTCTGTGAGGGATGACATATCGGACCTCGGTCTTGACCTTGACAGTCTAGGTTACTCTTGATCTGTGCGCGACCATGGTGGTGGATAAGGTGACCTCCTAGGTTCAGATACCCCTCCACTGCTAGCTGATCGCTGTGAATGTGACCGAATGTGACTTGCTTTGACTCCTGCTTTGAGTGTAGCTAGATACCCTATGTGACGATGGTACCAGATGCACGTATAACTCTTGGTAATACTATACCTCTAACCTACTTGATAAAATATATGAGAAAAATTGACACTAGGCCCACTCACTCGCAATAAAATTGAGCGACTGTTGCTCGACCCTCTGCACCTTAATAACTATTGTATCATGCTCTACTATCAGTTGCGCTACTTGTGCTTGTAGAGTTTGAACTTGGCACTGTAAGGCTAGAAGTTTCACCTGCACACCATCATCTCCTTTGGCCTCAACCTCCTCCTCCATGACATCCCAAATGACCTCTCTAACTAGGATATCCTCTAAACTCTCATCCACTGCCATATCTCGCACAACATCCTCCTTCTAAGCTTCCACATCAGGAATCTCATGCTCCTGTTGAGAAACATCCTCTGCTTGATCCTCCTCCTCCCATACCTCCTCCTGTATGGGTGGTAACTGTCTCAAAATGATAGGTGTAACCTTGCCTCTGGCTCTCCTCCCACCCCTACCTCCATCCCTGCCTCTGCATCTTCCATCATCACCCCTCCTCCTCCCCCTCAGTCTGCCTCTGGGTCCTCTCCCCAGTCTTTCTCAAGGAATTGGTACTGTAGGATCTGTGAAGGGAGTCAGTTTATGCTACAACCACCAAGCATCATACTTTGGTGTGGTGCTCACATCTGCAACCTTTGCTCTTGAACCCCACTGAATAGGTTGAAGTTGGTCGAACTCTTGGAATGTGACTTGTGGACTAATGGTGGGATCCCATTGTACCACCTCTTAAGCTGATCTAGCGAACAACACTACCAATGAGAACACCCTTTCACTCCCCGAACTATTGCAACACCCTTTTAGATAACTGCCTCTAAATGATATGCTAACTTTGGACTGTGTGACCAATCAAAAATCTGGTTTGTCTACAATAAGAAAGAAGATCTATGTTATCATACCAGGCTGCACACTGTCTATATGCCCTCCAGGTAAACCAACCATCAAATCTACCTCATGGCGCTAGTATCCTACATCTCCAACATGTCTCTGAGTGACTACACCACCATACATGAACATAGAAGGATCTCCTATAGGTAGATCCCTATAAAAAATTGGTCTGAACATGACAATGTGCCCCATACGTGGAGCAAAGTAACCCCGCAACTAATTGAACAAGCTCCTTTGTACGCAACATTATGTAATTGAAAGTACAACATGGCTAATACACATGGGCCCTAGGCATACATTGTGCCCTCATCCATCATCCCTACTAACATGCGACCCCATCCTAATGGGAAGTCATGCCCTCACTGATTAGGTACCAAAACACTCGCTATCACACTGCAGAAAAAAAATGATCAATCACTCATAATGATCCACCAAAAAATCCTAGTGGATCTCATATTCCTCTTTGAGGTCATTAGTATTAAAACATCGTTACATGGAAGCTAGTCCAGAGTTTGGGTTGTGTACTATCCTCTCACTATGAATGGGGATGTGTAGGATGCGCCATACATCCTCTAGTGTCACCATTGCCTCTACAGTAGGTAGATGAAATGAGCTAGTCTCTCAATACCATCTCTTTGCCAACGCAGTAATCAAACCCCTGTTAGCCCTGATCTTAGGCATGTAGGTAACATAGTATAGTCCTAGAGTATGTAGAGTAGTTCTCTCTCCCGTGTCCAAATGGTTCTGAAGAACCATGGAAGATGATTGAATCTCATGAGTATATAATGGTAGCAGTCTCACCTACATTCAAACAACACATTGAATCAATCACGACATCTGGCTAAACCTATTTGACCTTTTGAACTCTAATTTTTTTTCCTAAAAATGTATTCAATCAACCAATAGTCAATTGCGCCGCTTTACTTCACGAATGTGTTGCTCTAATGTGACACATTACCAATTGCATGGCTTTGTCTAACAGATGCGGTACACTATCTAACAAATGTGACGCTCAAAATCATATGCGTTGCTAAATCCTACACATACAATACCACAATACACTTGTGGCTTTCAGTCAGTTGTGGTCCCACAACAAATGTGTTGTTTAACATTTACGATGCAAAATCTAACAATTGTGGCATTCACAACTACGAATGTGGTGCAAAATTTTGCATTGCATTCGTTGCTCGATTTTTGAGCCCTAAAATCTAGCCAAAAACACAAAAAATTCAAAAGTAGGAAGGGATACATACCACGTCACCTGACTCCTCTGGCTGCTCGAAAGTCTACATGTGTCATCCACGATGAGAAGCCTTTAGAATCCCCACCATAGCTCCGTTGCTCTGCTCCAAATGCTCACTCCTCTTCTCTCAAATTTTCAAAATCATAATGCAAAATGAGGAAAATGACCGCCTAAAGGCCTATTTATCGACCTCCCAAGCCCTAATGGACCCCTCCTTCATAATTGGACGCACTAGACATGCACTTAAATTGCTAATACATAGGCTTGAATTGACTTATAAACATATTTTTTGTCACCTATGCAGCTAATTAAATAAAATCAGCTTGTCAAAAAAATTGTCTTGTTTTGAAATTTTGCCAAATTTCCCGAGGGGGCACCCCATTATCTCACTATCATCGAGGCATATTGGGGCAAGTCCTGAACATGATTTTTTGAATTTTCTTTGACACAACGCTTAAAAATCACATTGTGTCAAAGAGGGGAAAAATGTAGATAGCCAAAATTGTCCTAGTTGCGAGTAACACTTTACACTAATTATTGTCCTATTCCCAATGATTAAATAATGCTCATTATTTAATTATTATATAATTTGATATTCCACTATTAATTAAATGATTTTATATTATTTTATTAATTCACTTTAATCTTATTCTATCCTAATTAATTAAATAAATCCTATTTATTTAATTACGTCTTTAATTGTCTTCATTCTTCTAAATTAATTAAGTAAATTAACATTATTTAATTAATCGTCCATTATCCCTTTCTATATTAAATAATTACTTTAATTATTTAATTATCCACTTTCCCACTTTCTGAATTAAATAATTACTTCAACTATTTAATTATCCTATATTCTCTTAACATTATCCACTCTTCAATAATAAATAAAACTAATTATTTTATTTATCTAATTCACTTGCACATTCCTTTAATAGTTAATTCATTTAATTAATTATTAAGCTCATGCATTTCCACCTCATTTCTAACAAACACTCTCTTCTAGTCCACTGACTAATCAATGTTAGTTTATTGATCAATTAAATCAATTCACTCCCACTTAGTGAGAGTTAACAAAGCAATCAATTCCCTTAATTAATTCATGCAAACAGTTAACTGAAAACATGCAACCGGTTTCAATTAGTGAACTCTTTAATCAATTCCTCTCATGGATTCTTCACCCTTGATCTCTTCACTCTTTCTTTTGATCTTGATCGTCCATCCAAAGCAACCTTTTCTATAAAATAAACCTTCATTGCCATTTGAAGGTCAACCGCAAATCTTTGAGATTTTACATCCTTTAGCATATTCAGTATTCATTTGAGCTTGAATCAATATAGTGCACACATAAATTTGAGAACAAAGAAAAAATGGATAAGAGCAATGGAGATAAATCAATTGTAACATAAAGAAGGTATATGATATTGTTAATTGTTTGATTTCTTATGTTGATTGTACTCAATTGTTTGATTAGATTGAGAAGTGCTTGAATTATAATAGTTAGTGGTTGTTATTTTTGATTCATGTTAAACTATATCTCTCTTTTATGGTCTTACAAATAGATCTCTAGTTCATACCATTTGTAATTTGTTGATTGTAAGTTACTTTGTATGGTTAGTCCAAGCCCTTTATTTGTTATAAGTTCAATTGTGAATGTTCGCTTATATTGTGTCAAAATTGGGTATACATATGAATGTTTATGATCTAAAAATCTTTCATTTTCATTTAAAGATTGCACTGTTCTTGCAGCTTGGTGAGTTTAACTCTAATTAAGTAGGAATTGGTTTTGTGAGGGATATGTCTATCTACAACATCAACCATTGTTGTCATTGTCCTTAGGTTCACAAACCTAGTTTCTCCTTACCTTATCTTTTGCATTTTATTTTCAAACTAAGTTAGTTTAGAGAAAATAATCATTTAGATTGTCATATCAAATGAAACATAAGTCATTTTCAAATTTCAAATATGAAAATATAGCTAGGGTTTCATAACATTTTCAAATTTTACAAACCCTTGTTATTTAGAGTTCCAGCTAAATAGTTGTAAGGCCCCTTGTAAAACAACAAATCATTATCCACTTAGACATTTTACAAAGTCAAGACCCAACTATTGAAGCCTTGGGGTTGTCTTTCTGAAGTTTCTTGAGGTTAGATTTTCTTTCAAGAGAGACATAATACTTCATGTTTTGTTTGTGTTGTGAATGTGCAAAAACACTCATCAATAGAATTGCTTAGAGGGCCTAAAATTTTATTTAAACTTGAAGCGTATATGTTCATTTTCTCCTAAAATATTTCAAATAATACTTAGATCCACACCAAATCAAGGAGAATTTCCTGAGCTAAGATCCCCTACGAGGTCTAGGAGGGCTAGAATTGGGGAACGTTCATCATTAGCTCCCCACATACTTCCACTTCAACCTCATCTCAAATCCCTTTTGTAGTACCACAACCACCTCCGTCAGTAGCACCAATGGCTTGGTTACCTAATAATCCTTCTCCCATTCAGTTCAATGCATATCATGGCATGCCCAAAAATCCAAAAAAGTTTTGTTCAAAATTTCATGTCAATGATCCAAACAAGACTCCAAAAGAACATCTCAAGGTTTTCCACCCATGAAAATGACACCAAATTATGGAATAATAAACTCATTGTAAGGAATCAATGTCCAATCGTAGATAGAACAATAAATGTTATTAATGTGGGTGAATGTACAAATGTGGATAAGATACAAATGAATGCATGGAAATATGTGTATACGGAGATAGATGATGGATAAGAAAATGCACCAAACTTTATACACTGACAACATTTATCAATATATAAATATATTAATACCATTAAATAACCACATTCGATTTTCTTTATTATTATTAAATTACATGTCCAAAATCCAGCTACTCTCGTGGAAAGTCGAGGTCTTATAGCCAAACATTAGTGAATCGATTATTAACTATCGTCAAAATTAAAAATCCATGTTGTTCTGTTACGTAGAGAAAAAAATGACGAATCCTTTCAATTTTGGTTCGTACATCTTCATCCTCAATAAATGTCCAAGATAGTTAACCTTATCAGACAATCTTCGGTAAGCAGTATAGTGTTAAAAAATACTAAAAGCAATCTCACAGTGATTCAACCCTTCTTGAATCATGTACAACATGAATTTGATTATATACAGTCAATAATAAAGGGCTATTGTGCAGTTCATGCACTCGGTTCTAGTTGACCGATTGTTATCCAATACTCTAATAAGCAGAATGGCATTCCAGTCTTCACTCTCCTGTTTTCAACACCCAACCATCTCCTGTCCAAGTGCACAGTTCTTTCATCACCTATATTTGAACAAATTGAACATATCAGAATAGAATGGATAGTAATCAGACATTTCTTTGCCAAATGTATCCAGAATCCAAGCAACGAAAGAGTATATTAGTGCCCTCAACCGAAAGCGATACATGAGCGCTAACAGATAAGAGTCCATTTCTAGGAATAACCTATTATAATCCCATAAGTAGTTTTTTATGCTGACCAATATACAAAGTTTAATCTTTGGATTCTGCTACAATACGGAAAAACACATGTATTTTCCAAGATCACAAAGTATCACTACAGTAAAGGTAACATCTAGGTTTACCACGCTAGGTGCAATCTTAGTTTCGGATCCATCAAGTCTTATCATGGTAGTGGATTCGGTTCCATATTTTAAATTCTCTCCTGTAGATTAGTGGCATTATTTACTAGTTAATAAAGATTAAATGCCGGATGCACCCAATTCTCACAAACTTCATCACTGTGCATGATTTAGATTAATAAGTTAAATACCCTATGGTTAAAATTCAATGTATGGCCACAAAACAGAGTAGAAATCATAATATACATCATCAGTAGACTTGAATTCATAATGTGCGCAGAGAACTGTCCTAGGTGGCAGTTAACAAGCTCAAGTCATAGAACAAGAAGTAAGTATTTACTATCCTCTGAATGTGTGCGTTTGAGATGATATTTCGAAGCTTAATTTTGATAGACAAACATGGTTGGACGACTGAGAAGTACAACACTGTTTGAGACAAGGCAGAACCTTAAAACATTTCTCAATCAGGAAAATGTAAATTAGAATCTCCCTCAAGCCCATTAACATATGATATAAGGTTGATTTAAATTTTTGTCTCCACATCTTATATAGGATCTGCGACTGTCATGGATAATAGACTTGTCAACTTTAGCTAGATTTTCATATCTTTTAAGATTCACATATAACACAAAATTTGATAGAAGATTAGTGCATAGTTATGTTCATTTAGCTTTGACCAGCTTAAAAAAAGTCCGACACATCAGCATTCTCCAGGGATGCATTCCTAGGTTAAAATCCCCATTTCCTGGAACAGGGAAACCCTAAGGGGTGAGGGATGATGGGCAGGTTTGGGTGGGGACAAGCATGAAACATCCCCCCACCATCCATTTTGCCAATTTCCCCATCATAGGGGTTTATCCCCATGATGGCCTTGCAGATGTAGGGAAATCCATGGGACGTTCCCCTCTGGGGTGGACACTGCTGTCCTCAAGGTGTAGGGACTTGTTGGGTGAAAATTATGTAATCAACTTTTCGATAGATTACACAACTAGGACTTCAGCCACAACCATGTGATACATAAACCTCTCCTCTCAGAAAGGGGAGGCGCCCTTCTTACTGCTGACAGAAGTTATAATAAAACAAATAAGGTAATTACACAATGTACACAATACTTATGAAGTGAGGAAGGTGTGTCACATTCATCCTTCTCTCTTTTTTCAAAGAAGATGTTTACAATCTTTCACTGTTGGAAGTTCTCAATTCACAATAACCTTAAACGATCAACAAGCAGTAATGCCAATACCTCTATCTTGTCAAAGCAAAGCGTAGAGGTACCAAAAGTGATTAACAATAAACAAGTAAAATAAAAGGGAAAGCTCACAAAGGCACAAAGTCGTTCCGTAGCTTTTTCAATGGTGGATCTGTGAAAGATGTGTCGTTTGTTGCATTATAAGCACAAAGTCTTTTTAGATACAACAATTCCTTGAACAGCATGAATGATTACAAGGGCAAAGTCTTGTAGATCATTCAACCAAAGTATCCAAATATCATGAACAATTACAAGCACAAAGTCTTGTAGATTATTCAACAATAGTTAACCAAACACAAAACATAAATCCAAACAAAGGATGTAACACAAAATTTACATGAATTACTTGAAGTCCTTCAGATTTCATAAACTAATCACCACCAATCTCAATCAAATTCAAGAGACAATTGATCCAACGCAAAGTCTGGTATGCAACTTCTTCCTTTATTGATTCAGATTTAGATTCACAAAACATGAACACAAAGTTTCACAATTTGTTGCAAATTGAGCAGCACTTCATTGCAAAAACTAAAGGATCGATAATACAATAGAAATCCCTCATATATATAGAGGAGAGGAATGAGTAAATCTAGGAAATCAAAGGAGCAAAATTAGGAAAGTTAGGTGAGCTAATTAAGGAAAATCTCACCTAACTTTGACCAAAGTCAAAGTGTAATTTGTTTTCAAAAAATTACATCTCAGATTTGGTGTAATTACATTTCGAGAAATGACAATTAAGATGTCAAAAACTATTTACAAGATGCATTAGGGGAAAGCATCAAAAAGTTGAACACTGGGAAATCAGGAATCTTCATGGTTCCTTGCTTGGGCACGGAAGTCTTCATACTTCATCCTAGTTTCCTGCGTGAACTTCTCATCCGGACCAACGGTGTAATCCACAATGGTGTGAATCCTTGTGATCAATCTCATGGCAGATGAGTGAACCTTCTTGCACCTATCAAGATGCATTTTAAGGTTATCCAATGTAAGCCTTGTATCACAAATGACATCCAACGAGGATTCTGAAAAGTCTGTAATGCCAATCAACTTCATGATGGTTTCCTTGAAGATCTGGGATAGTTCTATGGCAGGCAGGAAGATACAATTCTCCTCAAGAAGCTGCCTTGGTAACTCCTTGATTCCTCTTTCAAGAATCACACGATGCCCTTCAACATCTTCCTGTACTTGGTGGAGATCTTCTATAAGATACTCAAACACATGAATATGGTGCTTCAAAGATTCTCTTACTTCTATGTATTTTCCTTTGTCAGGAATTACACCGGCTTCCACCAATTTACTGAGCTTTGCCTGTTTCATTTGCAACTACCACAACAGGGATTTTTCCATCTCCTTGCGCTCTTGGGAAAGTGCACTCTCCTCCTTGTCGAGCTTTGTTTTGAGCTTGGCTATAAGAGTAGCTTTTTCATCCGCGACAATTATAATTTGAGAACCGTGTTCTATGATCTTTTTAACGAAATCATACAACACCTTGCCTTTGGAGGCAAACTTCTCAGCTTTCTTGACAGCTGGGTCCTCAACACTTACCATTGCTAACGGTTGTGCATTGCTTGTAGATCCTGCAAGTCTCCTCACAATAGTGGCATAATGCTCTGCCCTCTGTTTGTACATATTATGAGATTGCTCCATTTTATCCAGTCTTCCAGCCAAAATATCCAAAGTCACTTGCGCATCTGCTTTTGCACTTTCATTTGTAACTTTGCCAAGCTGGACCCTTGTCACTGTGTAATCCTCAATGTTGACGTCTCCTTCATGAGGTGGTATGCCAATTTTTGCATACTTATGACCAGTTTTGTCAACATTAAGCCGCGAGTACACCTTTGCCTTTTTCTTCCCTTTACCTTTTGGAGGGACTATCTCTTCAAGGTCAAGCTCTTCTGGAGAAATCATTTGCTTCTTTCGCTTCGACACTTGAGATATCAACCAAGGGGGAAGAGAGGTGGTACGAGCTTCTGGATTAACTGTCAACTCTCTTGTCACTGTCTCTTCTGAAGTAGCAACTGGTATTGTGACAATGGGCTCAGTGTTTGTCATAACTGCTCCTGTAGTTTGCACATTGAGCTGATCATGCATTGATTCATTCATGAACCGATTAAAATCAATCTCTGAAGTGATATCATATGATGGCGATGATAGGCTAGGAATAGATGATGGAGGGTTGGATAAAATGTCAACCGTGTGTATACTTGTCACTGATGGAGTATCAAGTATGGTTGACGCTGCAGGGGTAGGTGAAACACTCATTGTGGGTATCACGGTGGTAGGAATAGGTGATGTAGGAAAAGGTGGTGGAGGAGTGTTCGGATTTGGAGGTGTATGAGGAACATTTGAAGTCACAGGCAATGATGTTCTGGGAAGTTCTTCAACTACATTCTCAGATGGAGACATAGTTCTTTCTTCATCATTCCTGGGTTCTTGTTGATCATCCTCTTGTCTCTCCGACTTTGGTTCACCTTTAGAATCACTTTCAAACTCTTCTTCAGACTCTTGTCTGCTTTCAAAAACCTCTTTTGCATCGAAGTCTGCTTCTGTTGAATCTCCATCATCAACGGATTGATCACTAGAATCACCTTCTTCATCGGAATCTATTTCTTCAAAAACGATCCCTTTTCCTTTGGAGCGAGATGGTTCAGATTCCGTAGTTTCTCCTTCCGGGACGGACAATGTATCCTTCTTACTGACAGTGAACTTGATTCTAGGGTCGTGAAGAAGCGGGAATAGCCGCTGATTTATCTTTCATGCAGAGTTCTTGCTGTCGGCGAGCTTCTGCTTTAGATTCCTCTCCTTCCGAATCTGTTCTGAAACTTTTCATTTCAAACCATGCTTATGTAACCATTCTGCAGTGTTAGACAAAATTGGTGCCAATCTTTCCCTGATGCTAACACTTTCCTTTTTGGACCATTGAATTGCAAGCAACAGTCTCTTAGCTATTTCTTGTTCATTGTAGACAACATTCATGATATCGCCAGGATCTATAAAATCCTTTGGTAGGTCAGCAACACCAAGATCTCTGATTTGCTGTACGGTCAACCTGCAATAATTCATTTTGCTTAATGGCTTCCTCATCTCTGCAATCAGCCCAGATGTCCTCAAAACGGTACTTGTGATGATGACCCTTTTGCAATTGCCTTCTGACATCTCGGTAATCAAAATCAAACCTATATCTATAGGTCCTGATTGTCATGACTTGCATCTCAGCATAGACTAATTTGGCTTTTTGTACAATCGGGATAGTATATCTACCGATTGTTAGTGGGAACTTGAATCCCCGCTAGTGAATATTCCTCTGTTCTTTGTGCATTGAAATCAGCTATCTGCACATCTCCATGAGAACCCACTTGTCTGAGGGGTATCGAGGCAGCATGTAAGGGCAACCAGTGTAGCACCCTACTCTCAAATAAGTAAAAGTTGGGAATTGTAGAAATATGCATCTAACTTTACTTACTGCCTTATAGGCTTCATCAGATACCCTCCTTTCAAGAGATGGATCGAAGTTGAAGAGCAAAGGTGCGAAGAAAGCATCAGTAACCCTCCTGAAATGATGAAAGCTTTCTTTCAGCTCCAATTGATAGAAAAATCTGTACACAGGTGTGGTGTGCCTATTCCCTCTTGTAGATAGACCTGGAAATTGTCTCATCACGGCTGCAACATACACCAAATAAGAAGTCATATAGAATTTTAATGTAGAAGGCACATTGATCAGTTGTTCATGTATTTCATCGCTGATCTGTTTGCCCTAATCAATGTGAACTTTTTGTCTTCTTATGATTATGATGTATTCATACATCCAGTCATGAAAAGTGGATGACTCAGGCAACCCCTTCACTTTGCTCAAGAATGTGATCATATCTTTGACATCTTCTTTGAAATCACTTCGCAGGAGTCCCTTCAGCCATTTGGAAGCAATTTGCCTGGGCTTTTTCAACCATTGGCTATTTATTAGGTTTTTAGCTTTGTTGGGATTAGCGTCATAGACTTCCTGTGCCTTTTGTATTGAGATGTCAATATACTTCTCCATCTGTGGAACTCTGAACACAATATCAAAGAAGTCAGGATTGAGTCTCAATATCTCGTGTCCAGAAGAATCAATCACACTTCTGCTTTCCTTGATGTAGTGGGATGCAACTTGAAGGATAAATTTTGTATTATGTGCAGCAGTAGGGAACATAGACACCAAATGCAGGTTACTATGGACGATTGCTCTCATAGAATCATCAAGAGGCTTCTTCTCAGTTTTCTCTGCAAAATCAACTAGGTCTTGATAACCAACCTCTATGTCTTTTATCTCTTCCACCTTGGAGATCACTATAGTCGGCGGATAGACACCTTGATACTTATACTTCATTTTGTCTTTAGCCTTTGAAGACGACAGAGGATTTTTGGCAGTCATCTAAGAGTAACTAAAACTATGAGCAACAACTTTGAGGATCCTTTGATGAGATTTGAAAAAAACAACTGCAAGATGTGGAGTTAGAACAAACGTTAGTTGAAAAACAACATTGGGATGCGAGCAACGATGATGAGCAAGCATGGAGTGAGTGACAAGGCACGCAAAACAATGCACAAAGTGGAAGGAATGAGAAACGGAGTGAAGTTGGCAAGTTTGAAGTGCTAAGGAGCAAAAACTGGGAAAAGTGTAAGGGCGCTGAAAATCAGCGCCCTTGCAGTTGGGAGAAAATGGACTTGGTGCAGAGGCGCTGAAAAACAACGCTCCTGCACCTCCAGTGTTAGGATTTTCTTCAACTGAATGTAATGGCGCACTTTTTTAGCGCCTCTGCACTTGAAGCATGATCTTGGAAATAATGTGTAATGATGTCTGAAAATGGCGCCTTGACCAATTTGAAGCATGGAACGCTCAAAGACAACACTTGAAAATGTGTATTGGGTTGCACTTGAACTTTATTTCACCGCCATTTCACATGTGAATAAAAACCATGCAATTTTACTCACAAAATGTGAGTTTCTTTCAATGCTCGCTCCAAATCATTGCTGAAAGGGCGATGTGAGAAGATATAAAAAACGTGGGAGTTTGAATGAAAGGAAAAACGCGTACAAAGAAGAAAGCCACGCCAAAACAAACAATGGAAGTTCATTTGCGTGATGATGTTTCAAGAAAACACGATTAGGGTAAGAGGAAGACAAGCTCACGTATTAACAAGACTCCACAGACAAAAGAAATAAAGAAAATGCGTGGATGAATAAAAAATGTATGAAGAAAATAGGAAAAACGCATGAATGGAAGGCACATCAATCATTTAAAAATGCATTTACAGACCATTTAAAATGTGCTTGAAACAATGTTAAAAACGAATGGAAAAGAGGGAGGTAAGAAAAACAACTTACCAAGAGAGAGAACGTGAAAACCCAGTTTGAGAAGAACTTCAAATTTCTTCAAAACGTGTTTTGTTGTTTGATGAGAGTTCGTCCAACAAGAAAGAATGGAGGAGAGCCACAAAATAATGAAAAAAGAAACCTAAAATTACTCTTAAGTGAGTTTAAAAGCCTAAGTCGATTTCAATAAAAAGTGGCATAAATGAAGGCACGATAATTGAAAAAAGTAAAAGAAGTGAAAAAACGCACCTAAGCCAAAAATTGGCTAAGTCTGACAAAAATGTGTAAAAGCGCCAAAATTAAGCGCCATTACATCATACCAAAAATCACTTTTGTGTAGGGGCGCTGATTTTTAGTGCCCCTGCACTTTCAACACTTAGTCATTTTTCCAATATGGGTTGGAGCGCTGTTTTTGGGAACAACTGCATTTTTCCCAATTTCACTAAGTATTAACAGTGAGACTTCGCAAAGGTACTCATTTCGAAGGTCTTCGCAAGGCGAACATAGGGGGATGCTCAAACTGATTGTTTGAGGCTTTGGAACGCACTTCGAGGTGGAATGAAAATCACCTCATTTTGCGTGCTTGAACTTCACTAACCTAGGAAATGAACAAGTTTCATAGGGGGGTTATCTGTGGAATGAGCGCTGCTAGATTTCATGATAGCAGGGCAGAACTGGGGGAGTGGGGCATGTGTGGAAGGGGAAGGGGATATTGCAAGGTGGAGGGGGGAGAACGGTGAATGGGAGTGAATGGTGTAGATGTCCCTCGACCATCCCCATGTTTGGTTAAAAAGCGTCACTAAACGAAAAAAATAAAATTTAAAAGACCAAAAATTAAACCTAAAACCCTAACTATGAACCTAAAGGGGGGGGCCACACCCTAGAAAACTTATAAATAAGCTAGCTCATGCTCTACTGCAATCATGAAAAGAGGAAGAGGAAGTTGCATGCACATTGTTAAAAATGAGTCATTTATGGTTAAAAAAATTGAAAAAACAAAAGAAAGGTGAATGCGCCATGAAGGATCTTGTGGCCTCACAGGCTATAATTTGGGCTAGCTGGTGGAGGCTTCGGCCCTGTGATAGGGAACAAATTGAGGGCACTGCCCCTCAATTCCACTGGGGGCTGCCACCCCCCAACCCCTACTCTAGTCTTAAAATTAAAAAAAAAATGAAAGATGTTTTGGACTGTGCTGGAATAAATCCTGAGAAATTAAATTCCATTTGTACTTTGTCAATCTCAATTCTAAGTAATTGAATTTTGTTTACTTCACAGGGTGTGTTTCAACATACTACAAAAGTAAACTAGATTACATACAAAACATAGAAAAGTACAACATATTCGAGAACATAAGATGCTTGAAATATGGAATGCTTTTATTCATTTCCAGTAAGTATCAACATGTACAATGTGACGACCAAACTTGTACGTCAAATTTAAAACTTTCAATTTCAACCACAATAAATAAGAACAATGCCATGATGATAAAATTTTTCCTTTCAAATACATAAACATGATATATCAATTTGCAATTTTAACTATTTCATTCTTAAAAGAAACAACAAAGTAAAGAAGAATGAAATACATACATAGCCCGAAGGCTTTTGGCACCAATAGCAGTAAGAAGGTCCAGGAGTCCGTCCTGTCAAATCTTGGATCATCGGCCGATTGTTGAGGAGGAGAAACATCACTCGGGCGTTTTTCCGCCAACCACGGACTTATAATGCGGTCCCCCGCACGATCATTTTACAATGAACGACCCTCCCTTCGAAGAAGAGATTGGTGGGGTATCCTTTAACGACTACCAACTGGGCATAGTGTTGTGTTCCTACATATCTAGGTTCTGTGCATACGGCAACTCTTGAACTAGTATGTATTTCGGGACCACGGTGAACTGACAGTGTAGTACCACAACTAAGTGTAAGTTGTTCCTAACACTACTTTGGCCAAAGCGTTTACATTCAAACAAGAATGTAGGTCATCTATCACATGCACTAGCCAGGGTCAACTTGACTTGAGGCTTCCTTACTCTACGCATAGGTTGGTCTATCGGGGTAGTCCGTACCCCTAGACTTCCTACATCAAGCTAACTACTTGAACGGAGAACATTCTAACAAGTACTTACAACTATCTCCTTTATACTGGATACTCTCATCCTAGGAGCTTTATTAACTTGACTAAGTTAACTTATAACTAGTTGTGAACTGTAACTTATTAAATGCTCTCAATCCATTCCTAGCATTAAATAACTATATACAAGCATACACTCCTTATATGGAGTTAATACAAATAATGCCATTATTTCTTCAATGCATAGTAAATCTGTCTACTAATGAATGCAAAGTCAATAGTACAAAGCATGCAATTTCTTTTCTATTTTCTAAATTATCTCTTTGCAATTGATATCATTCTTCAAATATTCAATCCAAAGAATATCATATAAACAATCTTATTCCCTATTCATTTCCAAACAAAGGGTATAAACAGACTTTCTCCTGATTACCATAACAGCAAAACATGGAAAAACAAAAGAGATAACATGCCTGTTATTAGCTTTCCACAGGTGTTGCTCTAGTAAGAAATTGCTACTCCTTCAGCTTCCAGTCAGGGATTTCCAGCCACCTCTAAAATTGGACTCTTAGCACGACAGGGGATAATCTCAGATTACTACTCACAGAGATGACAAATGACAGAAGTGATTTCTCTGTCAAGTAAATACTACTTTCCAGAATTGAAGGTTACTCTCACAGCAGTACAGAGTTCACTCACAACAGGGTTAAGTTCACTCTCAGCTAAATAATGGACACTCACAATCAAAATAAACTCACTCACAGCAGAATGAACTTCTTTGAAGAGAACAAAATCGAACTTGCAAACTTCTAAATTCGTGTGTTGAAGAATAAGCATTGCCGGCTTTATATAGTGTTTGAAAACTTAACCAATTCCTCTTCCTAAGGCGTCCAAGCTGCCAACAGGGTTTGGAATAGTTCAAAAAAGAGATGTGTCGCCTTTTAGAGAAGATTTCGACCTTCATTTGATGATAGCAATGAAGAAAGTTCATTTTGCA
Source organism: Sequoia sempervirens (assembly GCA_007258455.2). Classification (NCBI taxonomy): domain Eukaryota; kingdom Viridiplantae; phylum Streptophyta; class Pinopsida; order Cupressales; family Cupressaceae; genus Sequoia; species Sequoia sempervirens. The sequence goes on from VDFB02038807.1 coordinate 17,178, forward strand.
CATGGAAAATTCTCAAAAACGCGACACCTACAAGTATAGGCGCGATTCAACAGGTAAGGATAAGTGAATATTTATGCAGAGACAAAGTCCTTGATCAAATGGCATCCACCTTTCCCATTTTTCTGGCTGCAATCGACTTTCTCTTAGCCGTGTTCAGTCAACCTGGCAATGGTTGCGCGATTCTACAGGCGCCATTTTCACGGGAAACTTTTATTTCCTTCATATTTTTCATTTCATAGTTTCAATATAGTTTCAAAGAAATATTTGAAACATGGCGGGGTTTTGCCAATAATATTTGATTTGCTTTGAAGTTACAATATTTAATTTCCAAGAGTTTATTCGACTTTTGAAGGAAATATATATTTCTGAGAAAAACGTCTCACATTTCAAATTCTTAATTTCACTTCAACACTTAATAAAGTGTTTGTTTAAACTTCATTTGATTTTCATTTAATAAAATATATCTATATATTATTTTATTATATTAAAATATATTTATAGTATAGTTTTAATTTACATTATATATATATCTATGTATAATTATTTAAATTTAATAATTTAAATAATTTCATACACATATATTTTGTAAAGACTATATTATATACATATTTGATATAATATTAAATATATAAATATATTTACCTTTACATATATACATGTATATACATATACATTTAAAATTACAACATACGTATACTGCAAGCCAGTCAGCATACTTTCATTATACGTACCTATGTATATGTATATATATGTGTATACGTAGATTCCGAGTAATATCAACATAATATTTATTCATATTCACAAATATATAACAGGTTGGTTGTGGGTATGTATACATGTATATTTACTTGTATACTTCCTCTATGTATACGTATTCATAAGTGTATTTATATCGATGCACACGTATGGCATATCCATCTGCTCTCATACGTTTGTATCGACATGAATATACCTATGGACACTTGTACATACCGTATTTATATGTATATATACATATACACATGCCCACCTCCTAACCTGTAACATTATTCCACATATGGTTATACTGGCAAACATCACTTATTCACACATTTAGAAGTAGATACGACTCCTAATGATAATAAATAAGCCTATGGATGACTTACCCTTAACTCAACAATTGACTTAGCTTACTCAGTCTATAATATGTGTGTGCATGCCCAATTGATACTCGTTACTGTTTACCCGACCAAGTTCCTCCCCGAGTGATATCTCTCCTCTGCCTAGAGGTATGAACCTGTTTCCTGCACATCATGACACGACAACGGGAGTCATATGCTCAAAACAAGGCAGTATATATAAAACATCATAAAAAGTTAGAACAACATTATTCCATAACTTATATGCTACATTCATTCAAGAACTACATCAATAGAAGTATCAGACAAATGAGACAATCATTAGGACACATTCAATTGATCACAAGAACAATTTGTTTTATTCATCAAAAAGATTCAAACATTACAATGTACTTCCTATGCAGTAGTAACTATACAATCGGGGTGTAACATACAATCATATGGATGTCACAGTACCATCCATAATGTACTCCCGACTACAATGACTCAGTACATGTAACGCTCGACAGTGGTTGAGCAACCAACTATCGTGACGTTTCATAACAATCCATTGACCACTAATTGGGACTTAATTACCCGAGTACACATGACATTTATTACATTAATTATTCCCACTACAACTATAGTTTTATTAAACATAAGTAACTAGCCGACTACAGCCGACTATGACCGACTACAACTAAAGACAATAACAGCTTACAAATTCCATTTATGCTTTTGGTATATGCCAAGTCAATCTTAATTTTTGAGTAATACTACCAAGGTTATAGTCGAATGATTTAGAAAATAAACATAATGATGTTAGTGAAGATGCTCGGGTTTCACACATAAATTGGCACTTAAATTTTTTGTGGACTTCTTTGTCAAGTTATATTCTCGAGTGAGTCCTTTACTTGGGTTGTGTTGTGACCTTTTCATACATCACCCCATTCAAAATGGGGACCCCCTAATTTTTGCTCCGTTCCTCGTCTTTTGGCTTTGGTTTTGTCTCTCCCTCTCTTTCTGCTGTCTGTCTTTCTAGGTATGTGCCCGTCTTTGAACTTGAACGTGAAATTTTGGCCAAGTTTGAGAATTAGGGTTTTGAACTTTCCAGCCAATTTGGGGTCAAATGGAGTAAGTTGAAATTTGAGGCTAACGTTGTTGTTAGCATGCTTCCAGCAGGTCCCCAGCAAAATTTCAGTGAATTCTGACAATTTACTATTTTTAGTAAGTGTGCAATTCAGGGCGTTCCTTCGACATTTTTTGAAGTTCCAAGAGTCACACTGCATTCAGAACACATCAAACTGCTCGTCTGCAAGTTTTGAGCCAGAATGGACAATTGTCTATTTTTAGCAGTTCGGCTTTCGGAGCAAATTTTAGGGTTTATATGT
>VDFB02038807.1:22747-48213 GCA_007258455.2 Sequoia sempervirens
CATTTCTGGTTAGAATTAGGAAACTTGTGCTCACTTGCCAAATCATTCGAACCATGTGAAACCTTTAATCTGTTGTCTGCTATTAGCTGCCGAACAATTGTGTAAGTCCCCTCGTGATACCAGCAAAATCACAACGAACCAAGTAGGGGTATTCTATTGCATTATCAGAACCTTGGAGTTGAAAGCATGAACCTACTCGCAATCTTAGCATGTCATACTTTGTTCAAGAGAGGGATAGAGTATCCGGGTGGGAAACTTTATTACGTGTTGAATGCGGTCATGAAAAACACATCCAACCGGGTTGAGTCCCTTACTTGGGAACATGCTGAAGCGCCTAACTAATATTATACAAGGCCCATTCAAAATTTGGCTAGCATTGGTATATCTACTTTATTTGTTTGAAGAATAATGCCAAACCTTGGTACTCCTTTTTCAGATGATAAATGGCAACATGTTTATCATCATTGAAAACATCAACCACAGAAACAACTCATTTGCTCATGTTATTTACAACATGGTTGACATTGAGACATCAAACAGTGCAAAAGTTGATCAGTCGAGTCTTAGTCAATGGTACAATTTCCACTCAAGATAGGGGTGAGACATAAGATTTGTTGTCTTTGTGAAAAAATTCATACACTATCTTTTAATCATATTGTTTACATAAATGAGAAATTGCAACTTCTTTTAGTATTTTTTGTAATTAATTTTTAAAATATTAGTTTTTATATATTATTTTAATAGCAGTTTCCCAAAAAAATCGTGCATGAATTAGAGCAGAGCCGAAATATGAATTATTTTCACAAATTTGATGAAAGATTTCAATGGCACAACAAGAATTTCTTAAAAACAGATAATTAGATAAAACAAAGAGGGCAAAGTCCAATCCTCTCTTTGCTTCCAAAGCACAAGCACAGAGAAAGTTGCCCTAGCCAAAGCAGAACCAAAGCATTTCAAACATTAGAAGAAAGGGAAGGACCAGAAATAAAGATACGCCTCAAAAATGAAGCAATTGACAAAAACAATGAACTAGGCACACAGTGATTATTGGGAAATTCATGGGTTTATGGCCAGCCTAAGTAAAAGCACATGAATGGGTAAAAGAAACTTGGAAAGAAAGCTAATATTTCATTTTTTTTCAGAATGGCCTTTTCACTGCCGGTTTCACACAAGAAAGTGAGAGACGCAACATCCTACACAAAGGATTGTGGATGCTAGAGAACTCAAGTTTATATGTACAAGTTACAACAATGGTGTCTGAATTTTGATCATTTGACATGTCAAATATCTGGCATCCCATATGGACCCACTTATACAATGTGTTCGGAGAATACTAGATGCTTGAAGGGTTAACACAAATTGGAAATGGTCTTGGACAATTCCTGACTGTGGATGAAGAAGTTATATAGGGAGATTTAAGGATTTATGCATGTATGTGTGTAAGAAGAAACAAAAATCCACCTCTGAAAATAATTATATTAGAACCTGGAAATGGGGACATGGAGACAAACTGTAGAATTGGAAGAATATAAAAAACTCTTGCATGCATTGTAAACACCAATCCCATGGAAAAACAAAATATAAACTCAAAAATAAAAGAAAAGGATTTAGAAATGGGTTGAGAAAAACAATATTCCTAAATCAACCGAGAAAGATACCCAAGCTCTGATCAATGAAGTTGAGACATTTAAGATGAATACACAGAGATAGGATTCAATGACCACCCAGCCAAATTATTCAAAGAAGAAAATCCCCTAGTAAATGAAATGATGCTAACACCCAACCAAACTATTGAAGACTAAGGTAATCAAGCTCCAATTTAATGGAAATTGTCCCCTATAAGGGAAAGACTACAAACGGGGCTGATGACTCAAGTGAATTTGAAGAAGATGAACTATGGTTTGAATCAGAAAATGAAGAGGACAATATCATAGACATTATTGACCAAAGATGCATCAGTCAATCTGCCTCTAAAATAATCAAGGGCAACATTGAGTCTGAAAAAAGGAAAGCCAAAAATCACACAAGCAAAAATGGGAAGAAATTGTTCCATTTGGGGGTCAATCATTATTGCAACAATACCTTATGAGATATAATGTGACGAAATCCCCCACTAGAGAGAAATAAAAATTGTTTCATGGAATGTTAGGGGTTTAAACACCCCTAAATGAAAATGAATGCATGATGAAGCGCCAAATAGAAACTTTTCAACTTGATGTTGTTATGTTATAGGAAACTGAAATATGCCCCTTAATTTTTTCTTTATTTTTAATATCAATTACAATAGCAACACCCACCCCTTAAGGTTAGCTCCAAAATCAAAACGATGCAGAATAGAAACTCTAACCAAGAATGCGCCCTAAGACCATTGAAGGAGGAGTGGTGGGCATATGGTCAGAGGATTCCTAGGATCTAAATAACTCAAAAGTTGAAACTGATTACAACTGTAAGTGAAAAGATAAAACTCAATGCCAAGAATGTTCACCAAGATCCTTGGAAGGCGAGGTGATAGCATATGGCAGAGTACCTATTACAAAACTGAAGTAAACTTAGGCGGTGAACCAGCCATGAAAGATTTCCGCACAACCACCAATTCAGTGGGGGAAAAAAATTACAAAACAAACTAATTCATCCGCTGCGGCGGGCATCCACTTGTGAGTGGGAATTCACCACTTTTCAGTGGGTACAAAGAGAGATTAACAAGTTCTTTTCCCACACTGGCGGTAAACCATCCAGTGGTTACAATGTTTGAATTAAAACATAAAGTAAATGCTGAAATAAGAAAGATTGGAATAGTACTACTGTTACCAGCATTTACAATGCGCTTATTGAAATTAATTTACAATAGAAAATTGCTCCAAACTTCTGCAAGAATTATACTGTACTTCTGATCACAAATGTGAGTTGAAAGACCAAAGAAATATAGCATGAAAATAAAATAACCAGGTTTGATAATCAGACCAGCAAGCTGAGATAATCAGACCAGCAACTTAAACTTCCCCTAAATTGTTCATATCATCATCCAAAATGCTTCTATTCCCTCCAAAATGAATGCACATGAAACTAGAAGCATAGACGTCCAAGAATTATAGCATAACATGGAATGAGTCAAGTCTGATATGAAATGCCATCAAATGAAAATACAGATCAGGAAACTGTACATCAATGAAATATTCATAACTCTTTCAAATTCACTCCGAATGAGCTGAAATGAAGTGCAATGGTTCACTAGAAGGTTGGCGCCCAATTTGCAATGATAAAAAAACATCTAAACTCAACCATTAATTTATGCACGAATCTCAATGCTCTCCAAAAAGTTACGGCCTCCTTGTAAGGGCGATTTTGCTTGATAAATTCAAACACTTCAAACAAAAATCTGAATTTCTCCAAGAATGGTCGCCATGAGCCTAGAAATAGAAGGAGCCAACACCCATAACTGAAATTAAATCATACAAGGAGCTGCATATAAAAATCACCTTTAGCCATGAACAAACCAACAAGCTCTAAACTGAAAATAACAACAATTTCTTCAACAATGAAGCTCAATGTGCACTTCTAAATGAAGCACACTCTCAATCCACCATCTAGGGAACCATAGTTTCAGGCCTGAAGAATGGAGTAAATTTGCTAAGCTTTCCTTTAGCCGGATTCTGGATTTCAAACCAGCAACATAACTTTACAATATTTTCCAAAGATGAAGAACTGTTGTGACATTTTTCACACATCGCCCCATTGCAAATGGGGACCCCCTAATTTTGGCTTTGCTTTTCGCTTGTTTTGTCGTTGTCTCTCTTTTCTACTGTCTGTCTTTCCGGGATTGTGCCCGTCATTGAGTTTAAGCTTGAAATTTTGGCCAAGTCTAAAAAATTAGGGTTTTGAATTTTCCAGCCAACCCAAAGTCAAATTAGGTGAATAAATTTAAAACTAAGATTAACATTGATGTCAGCACATTTCTAGCAGGTTTCCACAGAAATTTCATCAGATTCTGACAACTTACTATTTTTAGTAAGTGTGCAATTACAGGTGATCCTTCAGCATTTTTGAGATTCCGACAATCACACTGCGTCCAGGGCACATCAGGCTACTCACAGGTTAAATTTGAACTAAAACGGACAACTTGCTATTTTTAGCAGTTCTGCCTTCGGAGGCAATTTTCAGGGCTTAAACACAGAGTTTTTCAACGCATGTCCGGAGATTCCTTGTGGGTTTTTCGAGACCTTCGCGGCGATATTACATGCAAGGCATGATGATGACTTTCAGCATTCGGCCTTCGGAGGCCAATATCAGGGTTTGCATGCAGACATTTTCAGCGATTTCGCATTTTCTTCTGGTTTTCCACATTTACGCGATACAAATGGAGCTCACTCACTTTTCGAAACTTACTATTTCAGCCGCTTGCATGCTGATTTTTCCGGTTTTCGAGATTTCTCGGCAAGATGACATGCAAGATCATCCGCTGTACCGGCCGGGCCACTTTTCCGCCGCTTTCATTTTTAGCAAAAATACGGCGTTTTACTCGACAATTCTTTAAAATGCAAAGTTTTATCATCAAGCAACTGAAACGTAGGTCAAACGAGTCACCCTTTAGCAACATGCACAAAATTAGGGTTTCGAGCTTCAGCACTAAAAATGAGGAGTCAGAGGTCAAAACGTTCAAAACTGAGGTATCCATCATGATTGACATCCTTCCGAGAAGCTGCTGGCAAAATTTGAAGGCAATCGGAGAACCTGCTATTTTTAGTAGGGCATTTTGGACAAGGGCTATAAATAGAAAGTCGATCTCGGCATCAGCATACACAGGCAAGTTCACCAACGACAGGCACACTGTCCAAATTTCAAGGCAAACGGAGCTAAGGAAGCCTCAGAAACAGGCACTTACTATGAATAGTAAGTCACTTCGGCAGTAGCTAAATTGGCAGGTTGGTACCAAATCTCGGCGAGCACAAGTCAAACATGTGATGAAGAGTCTTTGGCGCGAATTTCAAGGCAAACCAAGTTACAGAGAATGAAGAATCAGATGGTTGCTATTTTTAGCAGGTCAATTAGGGTTTCCTAAAATCAAGGGCGAAACACGATGGCCAGGCAGAAGCAGCGTCCTGTCACGATCAATACCCTTCAAGCAATCAACACGCAAAATTTGAAGACTTTTTGAGAAGTTTCTATTTTTAGCAGGTTACTAAAAATAGCAGGGGCATGCAGGTATCAGGGCCCGACAGCTCAACCACTTCCCGAGGTTCAGAACAAGGCAGAATCCAACGTTTTTTGGAGCTTGGAATTGGCTTAGAATGCAAAAATTGGCAAACTTTCTAAAAATAGCAAATTAGGGTTAGTAGGAGAAGGTCACCCTTAATCCGGCAAAGGACAAGAAATCCACCAAGTTTGATAATTTTTCAGGTCCAGCATCAAAACTTGCTTTAAAAGGCCAAAGACGGATCAGAATTCTTGAAGTGTTTGAAAAATGAAGGCTTGACCCTCCAAATGCGCCCAAGATGAAGAGAAGGCACTTGAAATTTATCTAAAGCCACAAACTGGAAGCTCCACTGGTAAAATGCGCCCTTGAACTTTAAGAGGGGCTAAAAATTTCTAAGTGTTTAAAACTGGAAGTAGCCCTGGCTAAATGCGCCCAGCTTGCTTGGAGTGAAGAAATTTTTCTACGTAGGGGAAATTGGAGGTAAGAGGTCTCAAATGCGCCTTAGCTAAGAATAAGAGGGGCTAAAAAATTTCTAAGTGTTTTGAAAATGGAAGTAAGGACCCCCAAATGCGCCCTTAAAGGGAGAGCTTGAGAAGTTTTCTAAGTGTTCAAAAATGAAACCTCAGGGGGTGAAATGCGCCCTTAGGAGGAGGTGGAGTCCAAAAAAATTTCTAAGTGTCAAAATGAAAGCTAAACATGCCATATGCGCCTTTGGGTAAAACTTGAAGTTGTTAAGGTCAAATGCGCCCAAGAAGGTTGGAATGATGAGAATTTTGCCCAAGTGTTTCAAATTGGAAGTAGGACCCATCATATGCGCCCTTCCTAAATGTGAAAGCTCCAGCACTCAAATGCGCCTTGGTCAAAAGATGAAGCTGGAATTTTTTCTAAGTTCTACAAAATGGAAGTTGCACCTGTCAAATGCGCCCAAGTCACTTAAATTGAAAGTTGCTAGTAGTAAATGCGCCCAAGTGACAAAATTGAAAGTGGAGACCCCAAAATGCGCCCTAAGCAAAGATAAGAATAAAACTTGAAGCCAAACCCCCTATATGCGCCTTGATCTGTAGGAGGTGAATTGAAAAGATTCGAATGATTGAAACTTGAAGTAGCCCCTGTGAAATGCGCCTTTGTGCTTAAAGTGTTAAAACTGAAGGCTTGATGGCCCAAGTGCTCCCTTCACTTCTGAGGAGCTTTGAGAACGTCCAAGGATGGAGAATGGTGTTGGGCGTTGACATACAAGTGTGATCAAGGCATTAAAATTTTCCGAGCGAATTAATAAAAGATTTTTTCACCACAAGAGGGATTGAAAATGAATAAAATTTCCTAAGGAAAATTTGAAAATTTTCTAAGGCAAAGTATTTTCTTCCTTAGGAAATTACTCCTGGACGTGGAAGATGATGAAATTTCTTAAGACATGAATAAATTGCCAGGTGAGGAGTCCGATAATGCTAGCTTCACGGGGTCGAAAAAGATTTTCAAGTCAGAGCACAAAGAAATGTTCACAGATGATGAAATGGATTAAATTTGATGAGAAATTATTTTTCTAAGGTTCCAAATAAAAAAAAAATTAATTAAATGAACCCGTTCGTTGTACACCCATGGGTCTGGCACGTTCTGAAGGAAATTTTCTTCTGGGTATTGATGATTGTCGATCAGGAATGGATTTTGAAGTCTTCTGCACTTTGTTGAGGCCTTTAGGGGGAATATTTTTGATGGGCGCCAGGTTGATGAATTTCCTAAGGGAAATTTGAAAATTTTTCTAAGGCAAGGAATAAATGATGTTGTCAAAGATAAAATGCCTCAGCGGATGAATTTGAAAGTGATCGCCTAGATGATTTTTGATCAAATTCCAGATGAAAGAATTTCTTCTCAAGCCAAAGTTGAATGAAATATCAGAGTGAAGTGCGCCAGGCAGAATGCAGGATGGGTTGAAAATTTGGCTAAGGCATAAGGAATTTGAACGCAAAGTTGACTAAGGAAAAACGATGGACGCTTGGAAGTCAAAGCGTGAAAATCAGGTAAGTAAGGTGAATTTATATTATGATGTGTTCTAATGCCCTTCTCCTTGCTTGTTTTGCAGGATGAGCGTGGAGGCCAAGTAATGAAGCACGATGATATTACAACCTTCGGAGGAAGATAAAGTTATAAGTTTCACATGAAGGAAGAGAAAGTTGCAAGAAAATGGCTAAGTGTTGAAGAAACATTTTCAAGACTCAAGATGGAGAAAAGAGCGGAAGTTCGAGCAAGGTTGAAGAACAAAGTCAAGAAGAAGATCGAGAACAGTGTGAACACGTCTGCAAAAGGGAATCTTCTAGAAGGAATAATGGACATTATGGCTCATTTATTACCCCACTCTCTTTTGTGGCGGTTTTTAGGGCAAATCATGTTTAGGGCTGGGGTGGCACGATCTGGGCCATCCAGCCGATTGTAATCTGAGCCGTCCGTTGGACTTGGCCAGCTATATAAAGGGGGAGTCCCCCTCATTTGTACCTCAATTAGCTTAGAGTTAGACAGTAGGCATAGAATAGAGAGATAACTTAGAAGTAGATTGATAGTGTAGTTGGAGGAGAAGGAAAGTTTTCCTTCGAAAACTTTTGTAAGAAATTGTCGTGTAAAACTTTCATAATAAAAGATCTTTCATTGATGGTGAAATTCATCTTTGTTGTGAATAGCTAGCGAGGTTTCTTCATCCCTTCTACTTCAAGTAGCGTAGAGTAGTATAATTTTCATTCCATGCAAGTAGATAGTAATTGTGGAATGTGGTGTTCGATCTAAGCAACTTCGTCTATCCATACCACTAGTGTATTTGCTGATGGTGAATGCGCCTTGTGTGGTCAACTGGAATATCATGTACTTAACTTCAATCACAGTTTGAATAATGGTATGCGTCGTTGTGATGGTATCTTTATGTCAAGTGGTGGTTTGAACATCTTTAGTCATCCCCCTAGAAGATTGCACCGACTCCGTGGAAGCTGTCCGATGCGAGGCAAAGCGAAGTTTGGTTGAAGCTTGTGAAGATTGATCGCCATGTCCCACACCTTAGAATAGATTTAGCCTTCTTAACCTTTACACCATTTCATTCAGTACTTTCCGGTTAGAATAGGAAAACCGAACTCCATAGACAGATCTTTCGAACATTTGAATTCCTTTCTCCATGCCGAACAATTCCGTAAGTCCCCTTGAAATACCAGCAAATCACATCGAGCCAAACTGAGCCTATTCGCACTAAAAGAACCTTGGAGTTGAACGCACGAACTTTCTTGCAATCTTAGCGTGCGGAATACTTTGATCAAGAGAGAATAGGGAAGCCATTGGCAACTTTATTCTGCGTTGGTGCGGTCACGAAAAACACATCAACAGAATTGGCGCTAGAAGGAGGGCTGAACGAGGAAAGAACACATTGTTCCGGTTGTCATTCATTTTATGCTTGCCTCTCCTCCTAGCACATCAACAGAATTGGCGCTAGAAGGAGGGCGAGCTTTGAATTGTTGCAGAGGCTAGAAGGAACCAGTATGAGCTTTGAAGTTCCAAATCAGAGATATGTTAGATCTCTCTTATGTCAAAAAATCCAAAAAAAGTGAAAAGTTGAAAAATTCAAAAAAATCAAAAAATGGAAAATCAAAAAAGAGATTTCTCAATGGATGGGCATATTTCTTGCTCTCAAGACAGTTTTACAAATATTGCTCAGATTCATGAAAGATTGAATGCACAGTTGTGGCCTGAGAATTTGTCTAAGTTTGCTTTGCCAGGAATATGTCGAATTCATGAGACCTCCCAGCACGAAGAAATCAGTTGCTTGACATTCCTCTCAAGGATAGAGCTTGTTCTCCAAGAAAAAATTTTCTTTTGGGATGTCCCCAAGCCAGGACTATTGGACGTAGAACCTGATGATTATAGCCTTCCAGAGGTTGTGGAGGAAGCCTTCACGAGATTCATACTTAGGATCCAGAATCAGTTGGAACTTGGCAATGTTTGCTTGAAGGGTGTTTTGCTCCCTCGTTGGTGTCGGATCCACAACGCACCTCATCCAGAGTTCACTTGCACAACATGTGAAGGAGCCATCAACTTTGCCAGATGTCGCCTCGGATTACCAGTACTGCCATATGGATTCTTCAAAGACAAGGGATGGATTGAATATGCCACACAAACGTTTTCAGCACCAAATGAGGATGATACCCTAACATCACCCAACAACAAGGAGAATAAGTCCCAACAGGATGATATGATCGAGCTTAGGGAGCAAGCAAATGAAGATTGTTCCTACATCATGTTAGAACAAGATGCTATTGGAGCAAAGATCAAAGATGCGATGGGGTGTATCCAAGGAAGAGAAACCACCCAAGACAGTTGTCAGCATACAAAAGTGAATGAATGTACAGGATTACAAGTTATTGAAGATCATCAAGAATCAGGAACAGAGGACTTAGCTCAAAGTAGGGATGGTGTGAGAAATTTTCAATGTTCATTCACTCAAGGGGGAGAATGTGAAGAGGGAAGTGATTTCGGTACGCTCCAAGAAGGAATGCCCCTTGATGAAATGGTTCAGTTATGCGTGAACAAGATGGAAGAAATGGTAAGAAGCTTAAGGCAAGATGATGGGTTTGAAGATCAATGGGCTACCAAGATGGAGGCAAAATATGAAAGGCACTTTACGTCAGCACTTGATCCATTATTCACAGTCATGGAGGAGTTGCTTGATGAAATTGAAACAAATGAAATACTGCTTGACAAAGAGATAGAAAATGAAGAACAATTCGGGTTGGGGCTTGATCCGTTGTTAAGGGTTCAAAAAGAGCTAGCGCATGAAGTAATCCAAGTTTCCAAATGCTCTTTCGAATTGATTTCCCGCCCCACTCCTCCCAGTTTGGATCATCTCCACATTTTAGATGCGAGAGGTATGGTTCACCATCAACTTCGACCTCCTGATGAAGCAATGGATGACAGGCAAGCATTCATGCCAGCGAGTGAAGACCCCCAGGTTGTATCTTTCCTTACTATTGGCTACAAAGAATATCATTTTGATTATGGAGATTTTAGAAAGAAAACTTGTTTGTGGATTGATCATGGTCCGGATGAGTTTCCTCAGTTGTTGATCTTTCCTAAAGTTTTGCTTGAGTTTGAGATTTGTATTGTGAGAGATTATTTTTCTGAGTTTAAAGACAAGTTTGCAAAACTTCGTACTGTTACTACTACTTTGTTGTTACTGAACGTCCTGAGAAATCATGTTAGGAGTTGTATATATTTCTGTCTTTCGAGTCTTGTCCGTTCGAAATGTTGTCCTATTAGAGTAGGTTTTCCTTTTTGTTTTTGCTTAGCTTGGTCTGCTTTACTTTCCTTAGTTTAGTTGTTGCTTAGTTTAGTTTGCTTTCAATAAAAGGGAATCCCATTTGTGAAGGGGGTGTTGTGTTTGCCAGGGCCCAGAACAATGTTGGTCCATTTCTTAGATAATTATTCAGGAAGTGCTTTAGAATCTGAGGTTGTTCTTTCAAGTTTTATCATTTGGTTAGGATTTGTACTTGACTTGGAAGGGAATCATCTATTGTGTCTTGACACCAAGTCTCGCGATTACTATATTTCACACACATGATTAATTACTCTAAGTCATTGAGGTTTCTTAGGAGAAGTCTTGGCGAGTGAAAATCTTGCGTCTTGCTTCAGCGCCACTACAATTCTCAAACCCATTGGAGGCTTCATTGCTTGCCAACCAATCAAGGAATTGACGGAGAAATCAAATGAAGAAAAGAAAATGTAGTTAAAAGAAATATCTGAAATATCAAGAAAATGAGAAAATGAAAAAGAAGTATTATGAAATATTGGTTTTGGGAACATACGAGTAACTCCACCGGGGCTATGGACGCTCGGCCGGCAGTGGAGCAATATTCGTGAGAATTGTAGCGACAACCTCGTCGGGGCTATGGACGCTTGACTGGCAGCGAGGCAATGTCCAGGATGCTTTTGAAGTTAAGATATTTATTTAACTTGCTGGGACGGATTCTGGGAACTTCAATGGTCTTTTGAGCTGGAACAAACGCATATGCACACACTTGTAATCAAAAGATGAGGTGTCTTGATCCGATTTAGGATACCTCTTCCCTTTTAAGTATATCCCCTAGCCAGTTGATATGGGTTGGAAAGATTATCCAAGGGTTCTGAGTATGGAATGGGTTTGGTCTTTGAAATGTTCAGGAACATTTATTCGGGTTGGGGCTAATGTTGTGACGTTTTTCACACATCGCCCCATTGCAAATGGGGACCCCCTAATTTTGGCTTTGCTTTTCGCTTGTTTTGTCGTTGTCTCTCTTTTCTACTGTCTGTCTTTCCGGGATTGTGCCCGTCATTGAGTTTAAGCTTGAAATTTTGGCCAAGTCTAAAAAATTAGGGTTTTGAATTTTCCAGCCAACCCAAAGTCAAATGAGGTGAATAAATTGAAAACTAAGATTAACATTGATGTCAGCACATTTCTAGCAGGTTTCCACAGAAATTTCATCAGATTGTGACAACTTACTATTTTTAGTAAGTGTGCAATTACAGGTGATCCTTCAGCATTTTTGAGATTCCGACAATCACACTGCGTCCAGGGCACATCAGGCTACTCACAGGTTAAATTTGAACTAAAACGGACAACTTGCTATTTTTAGCAGTTCTGCCTTCGGAGGCAATTTTCAGGGCTTAAACACAGAGTTTTTCAACGCATGTCCGGAGATTCCTTGTGGGTTTTTCGAGACCTTCGCGGCGATATTACATGCAAGGCATGATGATGACTTTCAGCATTCGGCCTTCGGAGGCCAATATCAGGGTTTGCATGCAGACATTTTCAGCGCATGTCGGCATTTTCTTTCTGGGTTTTCCAAGAGCTTCGCGACAGTGTGACATGCAAATGGAGTCAATTTACCTTTCGAAATCCTACTATTTTGCCGCTATGACATGCAAGATCATCCGGCTGCCGGTCAGTCACTTTTCCGGCCGCTTTCTATTTTTAGCAGGTGTCACTTGGGCAGCTACTCGACACCTCAGAAATGCAAGCTGATCATCATACGACTGAAACGAGGTCAAACGGAGCTCATCTGAGCAACATGCACAAAATTAGGGTTTCGAGCTTCAGCACTAAAAATGAGGAGTCAGAGGTCAAAACGTTCAAAACTGAGGTATCCATCATGATCAGCATCCTTCCGAGAATCTGCTGGCAAAATTTGAAGGCAATCGGAGAACCTGCTATTTTTAGTAGGGCATTTTGGACAAGGGCTATAAATAGAAAGTTGGTCTCGGCGTCAGGATAGACGGGCAAGTTCACCAACGACGGGCACACTGTCCAAATTTCAAAGCGAACGGAGCTAAGGAAGCCTCAGAAACAGGCACTTACTATGAATAGTAAGTCACTTCGGCAGTAGCTAAATTGGCAGGTTGGTACCAAATCTCGGTGAGCACAAGTCAAACATGTGATGAAGAGTCTTTGGCGCGAATTTCAAGGCAAACCAAGTTACAGAGAATGAAGAATCAGATGGTTGCTATTTTTAGCAGGTCAATTAGGGTTTCCTAAAATCAAGGGCGAAACACGATGGCCAGGCAGAAGCAGCGTCCTGTCACGATCAATACCCTTCAAGCAATCAACACGCAAAATTTGAAGACTTTTTGAGAAGTTTCTATTTTTAGCAGGTTACTAAAAATAGCAGGGGCATGCAGGTATCAGGGCCCGACAGCTCAACCACATCCCGAGGTTCAGAACAAGGCAGAATCCAACGTTTTTGGAGCTTGGAATTGGCTTAGAATGCAAAAATTGGAAAACTTTCTAAAAATAGCAAATTGGGGTTAGTAGGAGAAGGTCACCCTAAATCCGGCAAAGGACAAGAAATCCACCAAGTTTGATAATTTTTCAGGTCCAGCATCAAAACTTGCTTTAAAAGGCCAAAGACGGATCAGAATTCTTGAAGTGTTTGAAAAATGAAGGCTTGACCCTCCAAATGCGCCCAAAATGCAAGCTCGTCCTGTACACAAGGCAAAATGCGCCCAAAGCACAAGGAGGTCAAAGCGGTCAAAGTTTCTTATCCTCCTCAGGGGGCAAAATGCGCCCAAAGTCATGCATGTGAAGACGAAATTTGGAAGGCGAAGAGTCACTCTTGAGGCGTTGGAAAAGGTTTATCCTTCACACACATCAAAATGCGCCCAGGCTTGAGGAGGTTTCAAAAAAAAAAAATCTTCTAAGCGTTCAAGATTGGATGCTCACCCTATGAAATGCACCTTAACCTGTGGAGAGTTGAGAAAAATATTCTAAGTGTTTAAAACTGGAAGTAGCCCTGGCTAAATGCGCCCAGCTTGCTTGGAGTGAAGAAATTTTTCTACGTAGGGGAAATTGGAGGTAAGAGGTCTCAAATGCGCCTTAGCTAAGAATAGGTGGAGTCCAAAAAATTTTCTAAGTGTCAAAATGAAAGCTAGACATGCCATATGCGCCTTTGGGTAAAACTTGAAGTTGTTAAGGTCAAATGCGCCCAAGAAGGTTGGAATGATGAGAATTTTTCCCAAGTGTTTCAAATTGGAAGTAGGACCCATCATATGCGCCCTTCCTAAAAGTGAAAGCTCCAGCACTCAAATGCGCCTTGGTCAAAAGATGAAGCTGGAATTTTTTCTAAGTTCTACAAAATGGAAGTTGCACCTGTCAAATGCGCCCAAGTCACTTAAATTGAAAGTTGCTAGTAGTAAATGCGCCCAAGTGACAAAATTGAAAGTGGAGACCCCAAAATGCGCCCTAAGCAAAGATTCGAATGATTGAAACTTGAAGCCAAACCCCCCTATATGCGCCTTGATCTGAAGGAGGTGAATTGAAAAGATTCGAATGATTGAAACTTGAAGTAGCCCCTGTGAAATGCGCCTTTGTGCTTAAAGTGTTAAAACTGAAGGCTTGATGGCCCAAGTGCGCCCTTCACTTCTGAGGAGCTCTGAGAACATCCAAGGATGGAGAATGGTGTTGGGCGTTGACATACAAGTGTGATCAAGGCATTAAAATTTTCCGAGCGAATTAATAAAAGATTTTTTTCACCACAAGAAGGATTGAAAATGAATAAAATTTCCTAAGGAAAAATTTTCAAAATGCTAAATGATTTGAAAATTTTCTAAGGCAAAGTATTTTCTTCCTTAGGAAATTACTCCTAGACGTGGAAGATGATGAAATTTCTTAAGACATGAATAAATTGCCAGGTGAGGAGTCCGATAATGCTAGCTTCACGGGGTCGAAAAAGATTTTCAAGTCAGAGCACAAAGAAATGTTCACAGATGATGAAATGGATTAAATTTGATAAGAAATTATTTTTCTAAGGTTCAAAATTAAAAAAATTAAATGAACCCGTTCGTTGTACACCCATGTGTCTGGCACGTTCTGAAGGAAATTTTCTTCTGGGTATTGATGATTGTCGATCAGGAATGGATTTTGAAGTCTTCTGCACTTTGTTGAGGCCTTTAGGGTGAATATTTTTGATGGGCGCCAGGTTGATGAATTTCCTAAGGGAAATTTGAAAATTTTTCTAAGGCAAGGAATAAATGATGTTGTCAAAGATAAAATGCCTCAGCGGATGAGTTTGAAAGTGATCGCCTAGATGATTTTTGATCAAATTCCAGATGAAAGAATTTCTTCTCAAGCCAAAGTTGAATGAAATATCAGAGTGAAGTGCGCTAGGCAGAATGCAGGATGGGTTGAAAATTTGGCTAAGGCATAAGGAATTTGAACGCAAAGTTGACTAAGGAAAAACGATGGACGCTTGGAAGTCAAAGCGTGAAAATCAGGTAAGTAAGGTGAATTTATATTATGATGTGTTCTAATGCCCTTCTCCTTGCTTGTTTTGCAGGATGAGCGTGGAGGCCAAGTAATGAAGCACGATGATATTACAACCTTCGGAGGAAGATAAAGTTATAAGTTTCACATGAAGGAAGAGAAAGTTGCAAGAAAATGGCTAAGTGTTGAAGAAACATTTTCAAGACTCAAGATGGAGAAAAGAGCGGAAGTTCGAGCAAGGTTGAAGAACAAAGTCAAGAAGAAGATCGAGAACAGTGTGAACACGTCTGCAAAAGGGAATCTTCTAGAAGGAATAATGGAAATTATGGCTCATTTATTACCCCACTCTCTTTTGTGGCGGTTTTTAGGGCAAATCATGTTTAGGGCTGAGGTGGCACGATCTGGGCCATCCAGCCGATTGTAATCTGAGCCGTCCGTTGGACTTGGCCAGCTATATAAAGGGGGAGTCCCCCTCATTTGTACCTCAATTAGCTTAGAGTTAGACAGTAGGCATAGAATAGAGAGATAACTTAGAAGTAGATTGATAGTGTAGTTGGAGGAGAACACGTCTGTGAGAAGAGATATAGGAGCTCACTATAGAGTGACATACTTTCATTTAAAGAAGCCATATTTAGCTGAAACTCCGGAAGCTTATTTGAAGAAGAATTTAAAAGAGCAAGTCTGGGAGGAGAAGCTTTAAAATCAGGCATGAATCTTCCTATTATATAACCTTTGTTAAAGTGTTGTTTATTTTGCGTCTTGTGATCGTTGCTTTCAATTAGCTTTAATAGGAAAGAACCAATTCGATGAATAAAGCAATGCATTAAAGGAGAAAATGTGTAAAGGATTCAATGATTAGGGGAATTGTGAAAAAGGGAATATATGAGTAAAAAGCTTAAGGGATTAGATTATTTTTCTTGCATTTAAACGAAATAATGGAAAAGATAAAGGGGAAGGATTTATTTGCATTTTGATTGGTTATTGCATGTTGTGTATGATCTCTATATATGGAGAATACGTAGACGTATTATTTATCTACTAGGATCGAGATGATGGCAGAATCAAGTGAAGTCTTTTAGCTTAAGTTATTAGGATAACTGAGACAAGTTAAGTACTCCTAGGATAAAGAATTCCTAGTTAGGAGAATTGATACAAGACACTTGAATACTGTTTTCATTTCTAGTAGGTTCGTATGATTGTAGGATGTCTGGGATGACGGATTCACCCATTGAAAACAAACCTATGCGTAGAGTAAGGAAGCCTTAAGTCAAATCAGCCCTGAGTAGTGTTTATGATAGATGACCTTCATTCGAAGTACTGAATGAGAATACTTTGGCCAAAGTAGTGAAAGGTACGACATCCACCTAGATGTGAGATAGTTGAGACTACACTGTCAGTTCATTGTGATCCGAGTACTAGATCGAGATTGTGAAACAACAAGGTTCTAGTTGAGTAGGACACAGCACTATGCTCAGTTGGTAATCGTTAAAGGATACCCTACCAATCTCTTCTTCAAAGGGAGGGTCGTTCATTGCAAAATGATCATGCGGGGGACCACATTATAAGTCCGTGGTTGGCGGAAAAGCGCCCGAGTGATGTTTCTCCACCACAGTGAGCGGCCGATGTACCAAGATTTGAAAGGACGGATTCCTGGACCTTCTTACTTCTATTTGTGCAAAAGCTTACGAGCTATGTATGTAACTGTATTACTTTTTAACTCTTATTTGTATTTGCAATGAAAATGAAATTCATGAGGAAACATATTGTAACTTGTACGTGTTTATCAATAAAGAAAGGAAGAAATTTTATTGTATTATCTTTGTTATATGTTACTTTTACATGTTTTAAGTGAGAATTGGAAAGTTTTTAATTTACGCAGAATTGGGTCGTGTCAAAGTCGAGTTAATTGTTGCTCTTGACTCTAACCTCGAAATTAACTGCAGGTCCCAACTGGCAGATCACTCAAAGTCATCTCGGTTCAACACCTCGTCCAGGAACTCATCAATTACTCTGTCTTCTAGCACAATGATGCTGTCCAAAGCAATAATAATCTGCCTCTTCAATTCCTTGTCACCATCCTTGATCGTATGCATGCATTCTTTGACATCCTCAGCCGTCTTTTTGAAACTAGCCGAAATCACTGAAATGTGATCCAACATAGACACCACAGGATCTCCATCAAGATATCACGAACAAGCTTCTGAAACTCAGTTTGTACAGCCTCGAGATCAGCGTAGGTACCATCTTCATGAAGATAATGGCACAGTATCTTAGTGACTTTGGCGGCTCCATAAATGGAGTGATCTCTATTCCTTTTGCAGCTTGACGCTTCTGATGCAATCATGAATTAAGACCGATTTGGTCTTGAATTCAGTCTAGTTGAACCGCCATCTGAAAAACTTGCCCGTTGACTATGAACACGGCTATGTTCTGACAACTTTCCGGAAAGCTAAAATGGCTCCTGGTGAGGCTAAAAATAGCTTGTCGGAGGATAATTTTCACTAAAAATTTTGAGACATGGGTTTTGTCCGGAAAATGATTCTAAGACAACCCACAACGTCAAAATTGTGAAAAAACGCCGTTTAGCTTGACATGCAAAGACTTTTTAGTCGAGAACTGCCAAGGTTTTAGAGCTTCTCGAGGCAATTTTTTCCAAGAAAATCTGGAACATGGGTTTCGTGCACAACGGTGCACAACGAAATTCTGAACAAACCCAGATGATGTGATTTTGGCGCACATGCAAAGAAATCTTCGGAAAAAAGCACAGAGCTTCAGAATGAAGGCTGCAGGGCAATTTCTCGAAAAAATCTAAGACATGGGTTTTGTTGCTGATGTTGAAATATGCGAACCCAGATGATCAAATTCTGAAAATATGCTGAATTTCTTTGACATGCGAAGAAATCTAAGACGAGAAATAGAAGAAATAAGACAGAAGATAGAAGGTTTTATTTGTTCTTCCTTTGTAGAATCCGCTTTCCTCAATCTTGGATTTTGATGTAACCTGCATGCAAACTGAAAATAAAATCTGGAATTGCCTTCTCCTCAGCAATCTGAATCCAACGCTACGAAAAATACTGAAATTTGACACCTGTAGCACTTTGAATCCTCAAATGCATGAAGAAATCGCCATTAATGAAGCTCTTAATGATATGACTTGCTCAAGAAAGAAGAAATAAAGATGACTTTTGTCTTTAAATAAATAAAATTCATTTTAAAATTCGTCCATCTTCTCAAACTCAAAGCAAACCTCTTTATTTGGCAGTTAACTGAGCCTCAAATTAGGGCGCATGCTTAACTAAGCCTTCAAAGTGAGTGCCTAAAATGTGATTGGCTGTGAACTGAAGCTTAAAATGCATGAAAATGATGCTTTAATGGAGCGCCACTTTTAACTTCAATTGAACTGCCCATGCAAATCAGTTAAACTTGTGCATGCAAGTCAGTCAAGTGCACATGCAAAACAGTTAACTTCACATGCAAATTAGAACTCAACATCTTCTTCAGTTAACTAAACATGCAAATGCATGCACACTGCAGATGAACTGAACTTCTAAAAATAGCAACTCAAAATGAACTTCAGTCTTCTCTGCATGCAACCCAGAAATCATTCAGTTGAACTGAAGTCAGAAACCCTAATTAGGGCGCACCAGTCAACTTGTTTTGAAAAGTCAACTTTGACCCTTAAGGCGTTTTCCAGACTTAGCCAATTTTAATGAAAATTTGGATTGTGATCCTCGTCGGAGCCTCTGTTCGCACACTGATTCTGGACAACTGACAAGCCTAATTGGCTGGCTGACGATTGCAACGGATAGCAGAGTTGAAACTGACGAGATCATCCCTTGGGTCTGAAACCACAAAATTGAGATCTGAAGGCTCAAAAATCCAAGCGCCCTTTTCAAAAGTTGCTCTTTTTCACAGACTTAGTCAAATTTCTCCATTTTCATTCTGTACGAAGGGAAAACTGAATCCTCCATAACTTCTGTTTGACAAAGTTCCAGGACTGGATAACTGGATCACTACGAAGCTGACTTCATTCCACACAACAATTCCTAGACAACATTTATTCAAATTCCAACATCTGAGGGTTGAAAAACAAGGGCGCCCTTTTCAAAAGCTGCTCTTTTCATCCCAGAGATGGCCATTTTCTCAACATTTTCATCTTACGAAGGCAAACCAGATTCCCTCGTATCTTGCATTCAACAAACTTTCAGAACTGACGAATTGGTGCAACATGAAGCTGAAACCATTCCGCAAAACACCTACAAAGGAACATTTCCCAAGAAATCATCTGAGAGGTGAAAAAGGAGGGCGCCTTTTTCAAAAGGTGCTCTTTTTTCTCCAGAGAGCCATTTCTGGAACTGACCAAAATATCACTGAAACTTTGACTGCGGGCAGCTAGGTTATCTTTTGATCTGACAGAGATAGGCAACGGATAGCTAGATGTAACACGGACAAACTGAATATCTGAGATCACCAAATAGAGGACATTAAAGGCCTCAAAAGCTCAAGCGCCTTTTTGAAAAAGTGCTCTTTTTCTTTTTTCCTTGATATTTTGACCAAGATTTGACGCCATGTTTGACCTCTGGCTCAGGCACTTCTGCAACTCAGATTCACCTACTGACGGATGTGTCGCGAAGCTTTGAACAAATGTGAGATAAACATCTTGGGTGGCATTTAGTCAAAAACCTTCATTTGACACCTCAAAAAGATGGGCGCCTTTTTTAAAAAGCTGCCCTTTTTCTCAGTGTTAGCCAATTTTGTCGTTCCTCTCGTTTTCCGCCGTATCTCCCATAACTCGAGCAAAACAGGTCCATTTGACAAGGTTGATAGCTCGTTGCGAAGCTAGCGAGATCCCGGACAAATGTTCCTGGAAGTGATAAACCCTAAAAATAGGATCTGGGCCCCTAAAATCAAGGGAGCCTTTTTCAAAAAGTGCTCTTTGCTCCAGAGTTAGAAAAATTTGATGATTTTCCTTCAAATTTTGGATTTTCTCAAAACTCTCCAGTATTAGATTGATATCAAACTGACATAAACTTCATATTCAAAAAGCCCAAAAATGACCTTCTGACATCACTTTAACAAAGTTAAGACTATTTTTAGCAAAATGCCTTAGTGAAGCAAAAAATTTGGTTTGGGTACAACAGATACAAAGAGAGATTAACAAGTTCTTTTCCCACACTGGCGGTAAACCATCCAAGGGTTACAATGTTTGAATTAAAACATAAAGTAAATGCTGAAATAAGAATGACTGGAACAGTACTACTGTTACCAGCATTTACAATAGAAAACTGCTCCAAACTTTTGCAAGAATTATACTATACTTTTGATCACAAATGTGAGTTGAAAGACCAAAGAAATATAGCATGAAAATAAAATAACCAGGTCTGATATTAAGACCAACAAGCTGAGATAATCAGACCAGCAACTTAAACTTCCCCTAAATTGTTCGTATCATCATCCAAAATGCTTCTATTCTCTCCAAAATGAATGCACATGAAACTAGAAGCATAGACGTCCGAGAATTATAGCATAACATGGAATGAGTCAAGTCTAATATGAAATGCCATCAACTGAAAATACAGATCAGGAAACTATACATCAATGAAATATTCATAACTCTTTCAAATTACCTCTGAATGAGCTGAAATAAAGTGCAATGGCTCACTAGAAGGTTGGCGCTCAATTTGCAATGATAAAACATCTAAACTCAACCATTAATTTATGCACGAATCTCAATGCTCTCCAAAAAGGTACGGCCTCCTTGTAAGGGCGATTTTGCTTGATAAATTCAAACACTTCAAACAAAAATCTGAATTTTTCCAACAATGGTTGCCATGAGCCTAGAAATAGAAGGAGCCAACACCCATAACTGAAATTAAATCATACAAGGAGCTGCATATAAAAATCACCTTTAGCCATGAACGAACCAACAAGCTCTAAACTGAAAATAACAACAATTTCTTCAACAATGAAGCTCAATGTGCACTTCTGAATGAAGCAGACTCTCAATCCACCATCTAGGGAACCATAGTTTCAGGCCCGAAGAATGGAGTAAATTTGCTAAGCTTTCCCTTAGCCGAATTCTGGATTTCAAACCAACAACATAACTTTACAATATTTTCCAAAGATGAAAAACTCTTCTCAAAGCCTCAATATATAAGCTTCAATTGGCAACTGAATCACTTCAAATTCCAAGAAGTTGAATCACTTCAACTTCCAAGAGGGATGCCAGCTTTAAGCATTTTACTTTTTGAAAAAATAAAACTTTATTCAACCTCCCTTTAGGCGTCCAACTTAATAATGCAATAATAAAGCATTTAATAAATCAATAAATGCACAATTGACCCCATAATGTCCCCTCTTTAAAAATAACATGAAGTTATCACTCCTAGGCGTGGGGTACAACTGAGTAACATAAAATTGACTAAGAATAAACTTAGTCCATTGAGAAATAGAAAAGCCAAGGCCAAAACCAATGCCCAAACTGATTCTGCCAAAAATAGAATGATGGCTTGAGTTGATGCTGCAAATGATGTTACTCCCAAAATTAGACTTACTAAAAATAGCCAATGCCAAAAATAGTAAGTTCACTTCAAAACCATCAAAAAGTCAAACTGAACCGTCGGATTGCAAATGATTGAACTACTGCTAAACAAATACTGCTAAAAGATAGACTTGCTAAAAATAGCGAACTACTATAAATAGTAAGTCTACACAACATCCTCTGAATGCCAACTGAACAGTATCTAAAAGAGGAAACCCCTGAAAAAGCACAATATCCTCTGAACGCTTAACCTACGGATTTCCAAAAATAGGCTAAATCCAAATGAAGAGCGTATGGCCAAAATGGGGACATTACAGAAACTAAACTGAATTGAGAAGATGCAAAATCCTTTATTGCCCATTGCAAGGGATGGGAAGAAATTTTTATTGAAGCAAATGGTACTGTTGGTGGATTGGGTATCCTGTGGTCTCCAAGAATGGTGTAGGCAGATGGAATCCAACAATCTTAGAATTTGAAAGTAATTAAAATTAAAAGTTTGTTTTCGAATTTAGCCTTCGCTTTGTTCAATGATTACGGGCCAATTAAGCCCAATGACAAGATTTTTGTTTGGAACCAGATTTCTTTGTT
Organism: Sequoia sempervirens; assembly: GCA_007258455.2. NCBI lineage: Eukaryota > Viridiplantae > Streptophyta > Pinopsida > Cupressales > Cupressaceae > Sequoia > Sequoia sempervirens. The sequence goes on from VDFB02038807.1 coordinate 44,825, forward strand.
TGTTTACACATTGTCACACAACTCAAATTATCATTGGTAGGGATTTTAATGTAATTTTATCCCCAACAGATAAGATGGGTAGCATAAGGGCTACTAAAACTCAAAAAGTTTTTCAACATTTTGTAAGAAAAGAGGACTTTGTTGCCTGTTGGTATCATTCCAAAGAATGGCCAGTACACATGGACCAATAGAAGGCCTGGTTTTAGTTACATTGCTTAGAGGCTTGATAGATTCATGGACAATGCTTTATGGCTTAGTTTCCCCTATATTCTAGAGTCGATGATTATACAATCTTCAAGATTGACCATTCCCAATTTATCTCACCATCATGAAAAACCATGCCCTAATCAAATGCCCCTTCAAATTTGAAAGGATGTGGTTTTGTGGAGAATTTTTTCAATGCATGACATTTTCAATGCCCACCTCTAACACAATCTCCTCTAGCATTAGATTCAAATTGTCTAAATTCTTTACCTTAATAGACTTCAAAAAAATCATCTCACTTTTTGAAGCCACTAGAAAATTAATTAGGGTGTGGTTCATTCCATCAATCCACCAATATTAAAGCATGTTGCATCAAAATTTGTACCACAACTTCCTTTGTTCTTCCAAAATTTATTTTACATATTTGACAACCTTTTAGAGCAACTACCCACTTAAATCATATGGAGAGGGCATGATGTGCCACTTAACTGTCAAAACCATGAACAAATGGCAGATACTCCTAAGATGGGCTTGCCACTAAATTGAAAGGTTGTAGAACTAGAAATAAACACAATCTATATCTACTTCCTTGTGCATCTCCATATTTTTCGTTGCACTTTGAAGCAAAGGTTGTGCTCTAGGGGTGCTTTGAGACACCAAAAAACCATGTGACTGGGCTTTTCTTGAGCTAGATGAGGTGGACATGTTGTGCATGCATTGATCATGACTAAAACCCACAATATTTGTCATATCCACCTCTATTTGGGATTAATGACTGCTGCAATTGTCCTCATCCTCTCTAATTTCTTGTAATCTATCAATGTAAAGGCTACCTTCATCTTTTGTTCTACCTCACTCATGGCATTGAAATATGCTTTGACATCATGACAAGGAATATGTACAAGGTTGTACTTGAGAAGTTGAAGCCTCCACTTATCTATTGCCTATAGCAGTTGCAAATAATAGTCCCCAAGGTCAATCTGTGTGCCATGTTTCCAAGTTGTGTCCCTTCCATGAGTTGGTTGGCTTCCACTTCCATATGTTGATAACATTGTATGTTTTAAGTGCAAACCTAACATTTATAAAATCAGAAAAATAAATTTTAATGCAGAATCTTCTAGTGAAACAAACATTTAAAATTTATAAATATAACTTTGAACCATAAACAGTAATCCTACAAGCTACACTTGCAAATTTTTTTCCCTAAAAGATAAAATGGTTTGATTTTCAACATAAATGAATAACATTAATAATTGAAGCAAAATAATGATTTTTATACCATAACTTGATAAACCCTAACTACTAAAAAAAATTAGCATTTTGTTCATAAACAATAACTTAAATCGACTATCCCCCATTTATGAGAAGGATAGGTAGGGCTCATCCTTTACACAACCTTGGAGTAGATGCATCATGGGTTCCATTGGATAGAGATTGGGCGAAGCTGAACTTCAATAGCGTAGCTAGAGGAAATCTAGGAGTGTTGGGTGCTAGTTGCATAATTAGAAATCACATAGGGAAGGTGGTAGCCTCAAAAGCCATGATGCTCTCGGAAGGAACAAATAATAAGGCCAAGGCATAGGCCTTGCTTCTAGGTTTCCGCTTGTGCTTGAGACTAGGAATAACAAGGCTCCACATAGAAGGTGATTCACAAGTTATTCTAAATGCAATTAGAAAGAAAAGTACCTCAAATTGGAAATTAGAAAATATTTTAAAAAATGTTGAGTTTTGTTAGATAAATTGGAAGAATACAAATTCAACCACATTTACCACACCAAGGAAAATACATTGGAAAACTTGGCAATTAACACACCTCAGTTGGATGCTAACTGGGCGGATCAAGGGGAGAGTAGCATCGGGTTGAATAGACTCCCCACATGTTAGTAATCGAGGAAAATCATTGAATAGCTTGTTTTGACGAGCGATCAATTTAGTGACAAAGGAGATGTGTGTGGTGATGTGTGGGGATTTATGTGATGAGCCCAACTGGCTCCCAACTCAAACCCCTGTATTTTGCTTATCTTTTTGTGTTTTTTAGTTTTTTAGAGAAATTTCTAGAGAGAGCCGAAAGTGTTTGCGGTTTTTGCTCATAAAACTCAAATCTGAGCTAAAATTGACAAAATGAAAGTGCAGAAGGTATTAAATTACTGTAACAAAGAGAATACACATGATAGACATACCCGAAATGCTCCAGATTATTTAATTAAGAAAATATTCTAGTTTGTCAGCCAAGAATGGTGAAAACTGGCAGAATTGGACGCCAGAGCTACAGATCTGACTTCTCCCCAGCAAAAACTGGATACAGTCAGCAGTGAAGGATGGACGCCAAGTATGGAACACTGTTTGAAGCAAAAAGGAAGGCGTTTTTGCAAGTTACATCACACGCCTAGCCTCTAGGACGTTTTTGCAAGGCTGGAAAGTACGGCCCAAGCAAGAACATTGAAGTATGAGCGCTGAAAGTGCAGAAACTTGAAGATGACGCCCTAAAGCTGAAACCCTCCTGTCTTTATTGTAAAATACTGAAAACTACACAGAAAATCCTCATTGAAGCACTGTAGAACTCCTGAATTGAAGCTCCTGCTGTTGCAATCATTCAACTGATCTTTCACAGTCTCACAATCACAAATCTGTGAAGAATTGTTGCTCTTCAGAGATAAACTATGCTGAAACCCTTGTCTCAGAGAAAACCAAGCTCAAGCCAAGCCAAAGAAGAAAATATCAAATAATCAATGAATGAGTTCGATTTTTCCCTTTGGTTGCTTATAAACCCCAAAAGGCACGCATTCCTAAAAGTGGCGTCACTTTTCACTTAAAATACATTAAAAATGTGTTTTATTCTTTTTCAATAGTCAACATATTAAAAAGTGAGCGCTCCTTTTAGTAAAGTGTTTTATTTTTTTCACTTAAATAAATTTAAGTGAATTCTTTATTATAAAGTCAAATCAACTTTATAATATTCCATTAAATAAAGTTAAAACACTTCAATTTCACGAGAATATTAATATCTCGCTCATAACCTGTCGTATTAACATGCCGTCAGAAGCTGTCAATCATTGAACTGCCAAGGCCTCCTATGAGCCAATCATTGAAGTCAAAGGATGGAAACGACAAAACCCACCAAATAAGGCCACTGACCCTCTAACCAAATCCTGTTAGCCTACAAGGGTCTAAGTAATAGGCTAACC
>VDFB02038808.1:0-26138 GCA_007258455.2 Sequoia sempervirens
TCGCTCTACATAAGTAAAGACTTCACAGCAACGTCAGGAACTATAGCAATGATTTGGCTTCAGAGAATGTAGTGCCTGAACTTTTTGATAGCTCTAACCAGTGCAAAAGTTTGTTTTTCAAGAGGCAGGTATTTGATCTCAGCATTCTTGAATGGAGAGCTCATGAAGGCGATTGGCCTCTCTTCTCCCTCTTCTCTTCATTGAGTTAAGACAACTACACAGGAGTGCTCAGAGGAAAAAGAGTAGATATAGAATGGCCTCAAGTAGTCAGGGCTGGTGAGGACTGGAGCTTCTGAAATGGATCGCTTGACCTGTGAAAACGCAGACTTCGCCTCATCACTCCACTCTATCTTGGCGTCTTTCTTCATCATTTCATTTAGTGGTTTTACGATTTTTGCAAAGCCCGTGATAAACTTTCTCACAAAGTTGATCTTTCCAAAGAAAGACCTCATTTATTTCTTGCTTCCTGGCCTGGTGATCTTCAGAATGGACTCAACTCGGTCTGTATCAATTGATATTCCTCTTTCAGAGATTACGTGTCCCAAAAGTTTCCCTTCAGAAACCCCGAACACACACTTTTTAGGATTCAAGGAGACTCCATACTGGATACATCTTTGAAGAACTTTGGCTAAGTCTGCAGCGTGGTTCATTCTATCCTTGGAGAACACTGTCAGGTCATCCATGTAAACAATAATGCATTTACCAATCAAGTCCTTGAATGCTACGTCCATGGTGCGCTGAAAAGTTGCTCCAGCGTTTATCAGACCGAATGGCATCCTTCTGTATGCAAATGTTCCCCACTTTGTAGTGAAGGCTGTCTTCATTCTGTCTTCATAGTTAACCATTACCTGATTGTATCTAGAGTAACCATCTAGGAATGATATCATCTGAGATCCATTGACAGTTTGCAAGACTTCATCCAGAGAAGGGAGTGGGTAATTGTCCTTTTCTGATGCTTTGTTCAGATTTCTGAAGTCTACACAGCCTGATCTCTCCATTTTTCTTACGGACTTGGACCAAGTTAGCCACCCATGTTGAATGTCGTACAGGGAAGATTATCCTTGCAAAAAGCAATTTATGAACTTCTTTAAGGATCAGTGGTTCAATCAGGGCGTTGACAGGGCGCTGCTTCTGTCAGAAGGGTTTAGCTTCAGGCTTCAGAGGGATAGTATGAGTCATTATAGAAGCATCAAATGTCTTTAGATCTTCATATCCCCAGGCTATCGCAGCAATATCTTTCTTCAGTGCCCTCAATATATCTTTTCTGATTGCTTCAGGGAAAGCTTTCCCTATGTAAACACTTCTTTCAGGGCCAGAATCAACTAGGTTAACAGTTTCATATTCGCCTCCTTTATCTTCAACTGATATCTTCTCTCGAGCCCTTGGGTCTGAATCAAAAATTCTTTCCAAGGCCACCATTCCCTTGGGAATGCTATTTCTTTTTAAATTGAGGACCCCTTCCTTATCACAATCTTCAGGGTTCCAATCCCCTTGATCCCTATTGGAATCATCAATGATCTGTCCTTCAAAACATCTGAGCTTGCTAGAAAAGAAAGAATATGTCAATTATCATCAAAGACTTGAAAGTTCCTAACATTATCAGGAACTGCAGGGGTGGAAATCAATTCCACTGAGAATCTCTTAAGCTTGGAGCCTTGCATCGGTTCCAAGGTGCTTGCAGCAATAGCTAATGAATCAGCTATTTGATTCCCCTCTCTTGGGATTAAACTAATCCCAAAAGCATCAAAGTCTTCAATCAACTTCCATACCCGATTTCTATAAGCTGCCAGCCTTTTATTATGACATGTGTATTGGATGTGCACTTGCTTGATAACAATTTCTGAATCTCCTTTGACCATCAAGGCTGTGACTTTCTTCTTATGTGTGAACATCAGCCCCCAACTTATAGCTTCATATTCTGCTATGTTGTTAGTGCATCCAAACTGCAACCTGTAAGAAGCAAAGAAAGTTTTCCCTTTCGGGCTAGTTAATTCAATTCCAACACCACATCCTATTTTGGATTTGGATCCATCAAACTTAAAGGTCCACAGCTGATCATGAGCTGGGGTTGATCCTTTGGAGGTTATTGTGGGCATTTGGATAGGATGAGCCAGAGGTGGGGCTCCTTGATCTTTTGCATCAGATATAGGGAACAGGTGCTCAATAGGTTCTTTAGGTACTCTTTCCAATTCCTGCTCAACTATATCATATAATTTGTGGCTATCCTTCTGACAGTCACTTGTGCCTTTGGTTAACCCCTTGGGTTTCGGTATACTCGTGAGTGGAGGGGTGTTGAACAAACCTTGGGGTTGCTCCTCATTAATATGCTGATTCAGAAATGTGTCTGAGGTAGGTTCATTTTGAGAAGGAACTTCCTTTGAAGGTATCTTATCCCTGGTTAACATTATTGCTTCCTTGGCTTCAAATGAGAAGTCATTTGCAACGGTCTCAGGGTGACTTAAGCTAGCTTCCTCAGCTTGGGAAACATGATTTAAAATGTCAATGCAGGGTTGGCAAGTCAATTCAGAATGATTTTGGTAACACACCCTGCACCAATTAGGGAGTAGAAGACTCTGCAGATTGGTATCTTCCCCTAAAACCAGCTGATCTTGTTGTAGCTTCTTGATCAATGCTTGTTGGTTTTCATTAATCAGGAATAGAAGTTTGGGCAGTTCTTTTCCGGATCAAAGGCGGAAAGAGTTAAAATTTCACCCTTTCACAAACCCTATCGAGTTTCCATAGTAAGCTACCTCATTGGGGGAAATCATACCGATTGATGACATGTGTGCGGGCTCCACTGGGCCCTGTCGTGTAAAGGGCTCCTCCTCCATGGTAGCCATATATGAAAAGTCAAGGGAGAGATATCCCCCTATACCTTTCATCAAATCTCTACTCAGCAGCATACCATAAGTCTCGGGAATGTCTGCCACTTGAACATCTATATTGGTTTGAATCCTAGGGTCTGACCCTACTTGCACATGTATGTTTCTCAACTCTCCCACTACATTAACCTCTGTCTTGTCAAGTTGGATGACCTTCTTGTTTGTTTGGACAGGGTTTAATCCCAATTTCTTGCATATAGAAAATGGCATAACATTGCCAGAAGCCCCTGAATCTAACAGACAATTATGTAGGTTCTTCCCACAAATTCTTAAACTTAAAAGAAATGGTGGAGTACCTACCTTCCTTCTGTACAAGGTTGTGTTCATGTCTGCAGTAGGTGCCATCTTGTTCTTTCCTTTTTATTTATCAGCTTGCTCCAAAGCTTTCAGCACTATCTCCCTTTGGGCAGGGCACCACTTTAGGATGTCGAAGTATGACAAAGAGGTTTTTTGTTTCTGCATCTTAGAAACAATATCAAATTTTGTATTATAACTTGTATTACTTTTGACAACTCCAAGTGAATTACCTCTATTATGGAATTCAGGTGGACCTTTTGGTGGAGGAGGATTGTTATCAGCACTTTGATTCGGAGGCACCATGTGATTAGGTGGTGTTGATGTGGTAAACGGACCTTTATTCTGATTTCTTAGGAAGTGTCTTCCCTTTGTCTGAAAATCTTGGGCGTCATACATATCTTCCTCTAGTTCATTCTCATCTTGCCTTGGGAATGAAGGTTCTTCCTCAAAGAGGTCATAATTCATTGATGTATCTACTGAGTCACCTCCTTTGTTTGAATTCCCTTGGAATTTTTGGGCATCCGCTTGTGCCATCTTGACCATCTTTTCCATTTCAGGGCAGTTTACCTCAGCATGGGTTGCAGTATCATGCAACCTGCACCAATTAGTCATAAAATTGAGGTCAGCCACATTTGCAATATGGGACCTCTCCTCATTAGCTTGATAATTATGGGAAACTCCACCGTTGTTTGGCCCTGTATTCCATTGTCAGTTGTTATTTTGCCTCTGGTTATATCCCCTATTTTGATTTTGATAACCTTGGTTAAGGGAGTTTTGGCCCTGATAACCCCTCTGGCTGTGATTGTTGTTATTCTGATAAGTACCTAGATTTTTGTTGTTTTGATTAGGGTAGTTACCTTGTTTTTGGGAGGGGTTCAATCGAAACTGAGCCATGTCATTTGTGACTTGGGACAGCGTTTTCTTTAAGGTCTCTACCTCATTCGTGAGTTGAACTATCCTTTCACTTTCCACACTCTTAGCAATAGGTGGCTGACCACCATGACTTGGTGTTCCAATTTCGTTATGATGACCATGGGGACTTTGAGGAACCTGTGATTGTTGAAAGAAGTCAGGAGTTCCATTAGCAAAGAATGAAACAGGTGGTTGAGTTCGCAATTCAGACATAGGCCCATAATGGGAAGAAGACATCCCTGGGACAGTATTGAATAAATGGGTTGGGCTATGCATCTGATACCCTATTGAAGGAAAACCCTCTCCCAAGCTTCCTTATTGAGAACTAATTTGTTGTTGCAGCTTGATAGCTAGATGATAGACTTTAGACAGGGAATCAATGTCTGTAGGCTGATAAGTCATTTGTAGGAACAAGCCAAGTAAAGGGTCTATAACCCTAAAGTATGATTGAATAGCACTATTTTCAGTAACTAGATAGGGGTCTTGCAGTCTCCTATACATTCGTTGAAACCTAGTATTGAATAAAGGAAAGGATTCACCCAGTTCCTTCCTGATAGTAGTGAATTAGTGGTACAAAAGGGTTGGATCCACATAAACCCTGAACTGATTGATGAAAGTGTTTTCCAAGTGAGTCCAGGTCAGAATGGAACCTTGCGGAAGATTAAGATACCAGTTATACGCCATGTCTCCTAAGGAATAAGGGAACAACCTACAAACTACATCATGGTGAGCTATCTGAGCTCTGGTACAAGCGTCCTTAAAAGCTTGTATGCGCTCTTCAGCACTCCTTGATTAGCCATGAATGTATTTGGGACAGAATTTCTCAGGATTCTTAGGCATATCGTGAAAACCTCCCGGAATAGTCCCTAATGGAGAGGGATTATTCTGAAAAAATGCCATTGGTAGCGGTGGTGGTGGTTGAGCCAATTGTTGGATGGGTTGAACCAGTTGTGGTGGCACTTGAGATGGATTGTGTGATGGATTGATGGGTACCCACTGGGGTATAGGTGAAAAGCACTGGTGGAGTGGGTACCAGGGCCAACAAGGGTGAGCCTGATGGTTGGAAGCGATCTTGGCTCTTGTAGATGCAGTTCTATAAAAGGTGGGTAGTTTTCAGCTGATCGAAGAACTCTGGAACCTTCCATTATTGCTCAGAAGCACTTACGCTACAGGCCCTCCTTCTAAGCCATTTCTTTGTTCATGTAGTCCAGAGTAGCCCGCGGCAGCGTTAGCAGAGATATTACCTATCTTGTTTCTCCTGAAGAAAGATGATCCGCCGCTGGATATCTCTTTAAACTCTGGGTTCTTTTATGTCCGGTTCTATTTGTCTTTGGAATTTCACTCAGTGATTGATGTGAACTATAATGTTCAAGGGGCCTGCTGGTGTTGAGCTTCTGGATTGTTCTAAGATCAAGCATAAATCCAAACCTATTTTAATTGGTGTTTTTAACAAAATAGAAAAAGATAGATCAAATCTTGGGCTGAAAAGAATAATAATTCATCCAGCTAACCAGAGGACTTATTTACCTTTCAAAGGAATTGCTGAAACTGAGGAACCGATAACATGATTGTTACATATGGCAATTCATCATAAGTACTGTTTTTATTCCATCCTTCCATTCCATTCCATTCCATTCGATTCCTAATTCTTCTTCCGTCCGTCCTGGTCTGAGAGAAACCACCATGATTTAAGATTGTTTCCATCTATACTAAGAAAACTAGAAGTATACATTACCGTCTATGTTGAATCTAACTCCTAACTAAGAGGACAAGAGAAACTCCCATCACAAAGAATCAGGATGTAGCTCTGTCTCCTTTATCCTTCAGAAAATTCCTACTCTTGAAAATCTCTCTAGAACTGTCTACTCTATTGTGTTTTTCTAACTGTCTCTATTTCTTCTAACTTCTAACTCCTTTTACAAAGAGACCAAATTCCATATATACAGAATGTACCAAGAAAGAATGTGTTGGCCCCTGTTTTAGGGTTTACAAAATATCTGCTGATTGTAGGAGGGTCGGCCCTCAAATCTTTTAGATAAAGTTGATTTTGCAATAAATGCGTATCCCTGTTGTCCATGTTGGTGAAGGATTGCTTCGGGGGTGATCTCAGATCTTTTGCAGCTACAACATTAACTTCATGCCTCCGTGTCCATCTTCAAACTCCCTTGCATAGCCGCCTTGAATGCTCCAAAGTATCACCATTAATAGCGATCTGCCTTTTTTCAGCCAGTAGACTCCAGCTGTTCCTGAGACTTGTGATTGTTTCTTTCCTTTGGCTTCCTTCCTGCTCTGGACCCTTCTGCACGTTGACCATCTCTGGAAGCAGCATCGGGCCTCCCTTTAGATCCGAACACCATTCTCGAGCCGATCCATCGCCTTTGATCTCAAAATGAATCCATGTCGTTTGCATTCTGTTGATCTTCTTCACAGGGGTAGTCAGTCAGTCAAAGGACCAATGGGCGACTCCTTTAGCTTCTTCTGATTGGTGGAACATAGGCCACGTAAGATTCTCAGGCGGTCAAAGGTCATTTGAATGGAATCGCATATCGGTGAGAAACTAATTATGTCTCGCCGATGCAATTATATCTCATAGCAGCCATCGGCATAGCATAAGATGGTCGACAAGACCTCCCATCGAGCTGCGCAAGTCATATCGATACCACAAAACCTATCGGCAAGACAACATTCCCTCGGCAAGACCTCTCAGCGAGCCTTTCTTTCCTTGGCGAGCACACCCATGTCGGGGAGACTTTTCATGTCAGGAAGACCTCACCTCGAACTCACGCCCTGTCGCCGAGACATCTCTGGGTCGACGAGACCATCGCTAGTCGGCATGACCTTATGTCAAACCCTTCCATTCTCCCCGAGCTCATTCTGTATCGGCAAGACCCTATCGGGTCGGCAGGACCTCATAGCGAAGCCGACCCATTTTGGCGATGAACTCACTTCAATTGGGAAGATCTTGATTGGTTGGCAAGACCTTTCGCCAAAACCACAATTCCTTGGGTGACACCATGGCAAGTCGGTGAGAAATTTTTCCGAGCGCTAAATCTTTCGGCGAGCTCATCTCACCTCGGTGAGATTCCATCCTGTCGGCAAGACTCTCCATGGTCAGGGAAACCTTATGCTGAATCTACCCCGCTGTCGCCAAGACTTCCGTTTGTCAAGGAGACCTCTCCCCGAACCCAAATCCTTTCGCCGAAACCAACAACCATCGGCGAGACCTTTCGTCGAAAACACTCTGTTTCGCCGAGACACCTCGCAGTCACCCAAACATTACGCCGAAGGGAGAACCTTTCGGTGAGACCTTTACCATTCAGCCAAACTTCATGGCGCATACATATTTCTCCCCGATGTTGTTTCATTTCGGCAAGAGTTCACCCTGTCGGTGAGACATCTTGCTGAAGCCATCTCTCTCTTGGCGAGATCCTTCCGATGACATCTCCATTTTCGATGAGACTCTGATGGATCGGCGAGACCTTACGCCGATATATCCTCATGTCGTGCGAGACTTCCTTCTTTCACTGAGACATTACACTGAAGTCTCCTCTTTTGCCGAGAGCTCATGTTACTTCGGGGAGACCTTGCTTGGTCAGCGAGACTTCATGCCGATACCACCCCCACCTTTGTCGCTGAGACATCACATCGATCGACAAGAGACATAGAAACTCATAGCGACCAAAATGTCTCGACGACCCTATGGATTTCAAATGAATAGAATAAAACTACCAGTCGGACAGACAACAGGAGGGTCTCAACGACTTTTTCCATGAGGAGTTTTATGTTGAACGGAACTAAGGCATTCTTTGCAACTGACTTCCCTGAGAGATATCATCATGTACAAAATTTAATCCTACATTCAACAGAGAAAACCACAGTAAAAGATCACATAAATAGAGGTTAGTTAATCAAAATCATCACTAAAATGAATCCTGGGTAAGCAAGGTGCCATTAAATCTTCAAATAAAATGATCATACAAACAGTTCGGGTTTCAGGTCCACCCGCGAAATCCAAGCCAGGGAGGAATTTTGGAGAATTCCGAGCCAGGCAGATTCCAATAGAATAAACATGAAAACACCCATTAGAAACTTAATCCGATCATTATCAATCAAGGAACAACATGTGAGATCTCAAAATAGCATAAATTAATCATAAAATGCATCATCATTTGTTAACCAGTCTTACTACTCCATATTTCTTCACATTCTATCAGATTCCAGGGAAATCCGCATGGGACGGATTTCCGTGAAGGAGGAGACATTCCTGCAAGCTCGAAAAAAATAGGGAACAAAGGATTTTGGAAAATCTGGAGGAGAAAGAAATCCGCGAAGAAGGTGCATCTCCGGAGGCCCCGGAATTTTGGGAAAATCTGAAGGAGAAGGGAAAAATCGGGAAAATCCGGTCCACACGGAATTTCGTGAAGACCAAAAATCCCCGAACCACAACGCTTAGCCATAGTTTGAGCAAGATCCAGGAAAATCCGGGGGAGGAAGAAAATCTCGAACTCAGGAGAAAACCCGAATTCCAACTAAGGCATAACCAAATTCAGATAAAACAAAGTATAGACCTAGGAGGAAAACGAAAGGAAATTTTCCAAGACCAAAGCCAATAAACAAAGGCAACAAAAGCAAAAAGAAAAGGGAGACCTATTTTGCTCCAGAATAAAATGGGGTGGTTATGCAAGGCATAACAATATGATGCTTTTGTAACCCAATGACACACTTCTATAACCTGTCGCGACGCCTTTGATAAAAGTGCTAGGTTATGAAAAATGTGTTGGGTTTTGAAATATTTGTGACACCTTTGTAAAAGTGTGATACTTTTGACTGTCAAGGTATGATGCCTTTGTTTTTGCTTTTGTTTGATTAACAGTGTGACACCTTTGGTAAAATACAATTCCTTTGTAAAAAGGTGACACCTTTAATTGGCACTACATGGTACCTTTGTTAAAAAGGATCACTTTTTTTCTTTAGGCATTTAGAATTACATTTTTTATGTAATTTTGAGAAAATTGATTTTGTGAGCATTATGCTCCTAGTCTATCTTAGACCCTATTATTTATAAGGAGTGGAGACTATAGGTCCTGGAGTGGATTACCACCTTTATAGCTATTGAGGTTAAATTCTTGAGTGTTGTTAGACTTTACCATATAACATACATGCTAGAGATTTGGGTGCATCTAGCCCTTATGACTACTTTAGTGGAGTGATGGAGGTTTGATACATCATCATTCCATTTACCTATAGGTGAGTCTACTATCACCCTTAAGGATGTTTTGCATATTTTGAGGGTTTTGATCCGTGGGGAGCAAGTTGTATATGATGTAGATCAAGGCATGGAGGCTCTAGAGTGAGTTTTTATGGACAAGGAGATTGAGCTTGAGGAGGGACATGCTGATCTTTAATATTATGTCGACATCATTAGTGATACCAACATAGTAGTGGCATGAATTATCTTTGGGCCACTCATGCTAGATAGGAAATTGAGGAGATTTAGTCTTGGATGGGGGAAGGTCCTTAAGAGGATCCTAGAGGAGGCATGTGTCTTTGCTTGGGGGCCTTGAATTCTAGCACACCTTTACCACAATATGCATCAAGTGGTATATAGGGGTGCAACCAACTTATTAACATGTGTCACACTTTTACATATTTGAGTATGGGAGCACTAGTTGGAGATGGAGATTGAGACAATGGAGATCCCATGGTCTATAGATATGAGGGTATGCTTACTCATCACCACATGGGTGAGTTAGCCCACTGGAGGTGAGTTATTGATGATATGAATGAGTTTATCTAGAGGCCATGGATTCATATGTCCAAGCCTAAGATGATGAAAGTTCTCATCTGCCATATTGTAGGAAGACTTGATGGTTGTTTGGTTATTCGCCTCATATTATAGAGAGATACCTATTGAAAAGAGTTAGACAATAGTTTTGTGAGAAAAAGGATGCTCTTGTAGATGACTATCATGCATTGTTTTATTTGATAGTTAAGGAGATGGTGGATTGGGGATAGATGCCTTCAATGCAAACAACTATTATAGATTTTGATCACCTAGGTTAGGTACCATGTATATATATAGATGGTGTGGATAATCCAGGGACTACCCTAGCTTATGATTCCTAGTTTTCTACTCATAGAATAATTAGATTCACGGATCCAGTTGGGGATGGTGTAGGAGGTAGAAAATGATGTGAGGAGTCTAGCAAACATTACCAAAAAGGCAACGAGCTGAGGATGAGGTTCCTATGGTAGGGGATAGGGGACAAGGATTAGGATAGGGTCCAAGATAGGAACCACATGGTCCACCACTAGCATAAGTTCCACCTCCAAGTCAGATATCAACTATTACAGGGTATCTTACAGGTGGGGGTGCAAATGATCAAAGACTTTGTTTTGCCTTACAAGAGTGGGATTAGGCACATCAAGAGTGTGATGGATATAGGAAGGAGAGATATGGTTTCATTGCTCAACTTATTTAGGGGAAACCAAAGAGGTATTAGGCCCTCACATAGAGACTAACAAGCCACAAAGCAAGATCAAGCCCATATAGAGAGGGATGCCAAGTAAACACATAAAATTTTTGGAGATATAGCTAGCACAAATTACAATAAAGTGTGATTAGGAGAGGGCTCGCAGAAAACAACTAGAGGCCATTGCATAGGCTCAGGAATATACTATCCCCTTGACATAGTATATTGAGGATATTAGGGCTATACAAGTTGAGGCCACTCATTACATGACACTATATGATATTGTAGTTTCGAGCATAGATGATAGCCTAGGTTTTCTCAGCGGAGTGCTACAAGTTTGAGTAGATCAGATGGATCAGTGTGCATACCATCACATGTATAGTCATAGGGACAATGACACCAATAATAGCCATTGATGGTTCCACTGCCTCCTCAGCCTCCTCTTGATCGAAAGAATTGAGGGAGCTTGAGGTAGCTTGATTTTTTTAATAAACATTTTTATATCTATATTTTTATGTAGACAGACTTTTATGTATACACATTTGTCGGCTATGGATAGCCTCATGTATATTTTGATGTATATCACAACTTTGACATGTATCATGAAATTCATTTTTTGATGATATATATGAGATGAGATGTTTATTGATGAGACCATGCTATGGTGTCATGATGTTATGCATTGATATTTTATGATGTATGCTATGATTATGGATGCATATGCATGTATGAATGCATATGTATTATGATGTCATTTCATATTTCTATGATGTAATGATGGATTTATTTATTATTCTTATGATGATATGAATGTCACTAATGATCTGTGGATGTAGGATGTATGATATGGAGGATGATGTGGTCATAATTTTCTTTTGTATTTGCAATACGATTTGTGATGATGTGATGATATGAGATGGTACTGATGGTTTATGGATGCAAGATGGATGCATGTATTTTTGTTGTATGTCATTCTATTTGGATAGAAATATTAGTATAGATAGAAGTAGAAGAATGAATGCATGGAAGATTATTAGAATAGGATGATGATGATGTTGACCAGGATGCCAATAAATCTATGATTATTAGGAGATTATATTGGATATGTGATGAGATAGGATAAATTGAATTTTGATTTTTTATTTTAGATTATGCTAATGAATGTAGAGAAATATTTATTTTGATATAGAAAGTAGACACAATGCACCAAGGTATGAAGAATTAGGGTGACGTTATATCTATTGCATGGAATTTGAATCTACAAAAAAATAGGACTATCCTTGTTCATACATGACATATGGAAACCTTTTTAATCATGTGAGAGAATGAAACCATTGAAGTAAGGAGACCATTACACAAAAGGTATGAAGAACCTAATATGCACTAGTTGTTTGTATTTTTTTGATGAAAAAAGGATCCTAGGTCTAATGTATAGAACACTAACATCAATCATTTTTCAAGAGAACATTAGGATGCAAATCAATAAGGTGATTAGATTGAATTTTAGCCATGAAGGTGAGTCAATTAGACCTAGATCTAATCCTTTTGAGCATCATAAATTGAATAAAATTGAATTACATTAATTAACCTAATCAAACTATATGCCCTAATATACAAATACAATACTTCAACAACAAAAAGACTATAATAGAAAATTCTGACAACATATATGAGAAAAGAAGAGATTTGTGCACTTGTCCTACATGTTTGAAGCTGATTTGGCAGGACAAAGTTGCCTTGGGCGACTATGTCCTTGTACGATTTTTTGGATTTGAAAAATTGGACCTATAACACTCTATCTCCTCTTTGATTCTTACTCTGCAAATTTCCATCTTCGGATCTATACCTGCAATAAATCTACAAAAGAGATGGTGGGGTGGCTATATAGTATTTTTCCTTAGTTAAACCCCTATTTTGGTATTTCTACCTCCACAAATAGCCAATGATCTGATTGATAGAAGTGTTTGTGCTCTTAACCTTAAGTGCATCTAAGGTTGTAATGAGATAAAATGCATAAGACCCTTCTCAAGTGCATTAGAGAACGATTTGTATATGATAATGACAAGATAAGACAAAGTCAAAATACCCTTAGGAAATTTGAAACACAATGATAGCTAACCTAAGGCTACAAGTGGAATGAATCTTGAAGATAAGAAAACTTAGGAAACAAGTCATTAGGTTCTATAAAATGGCCAAGAGCATTTCCAAAACCTAGAATCCATCATGTCCTTCTATTGCCATCAAAATTCAATCATGGAAGAAGACTTGATAAAATCTGAAATAAAGCTTGAAGACTTGCAAATTGAAATGTATTTGGTGGAAAGTAGTGATCTCTTTCTTCTTCTTTTTCTCCCAAAATTTGAATTAGCTTTCAAATGGTGAAAAAGCTAGGTATTTATAGGTATTTAATCTAATTTATCAAAAACTAAATCTTGATAGCTAACTTTGGACATTTGAAATTTAAATAATAAAATGTTGACACCAACATATTTAAATTTGGAGCCAAAATAGGGGGACTAAGTCACATTGGGTGACTATGTACCAACCCTATTTTTCAGAAATTAAGGTGTCAAGGGAAAAGTATTAAATGAATGCATTTGTTTTCCGCTTGTAATTTTTTGATAATTGTTAAAATGGACCACAAAATGCATAGTTTAGGAAATTAAGGCTTGATTAGGGAGTGTTGAAAATGCATTAATGTAAGCATCTAGGTCTAAAATAAGCGTGAAAATATACTCTCCTAAAAGGGAGTATAATTTATGACGCTACATTTAGCCCCTACTTTAGTGGCCATATAGTTCACTATGTACATATGCAAGCTAAAGTACTGGAAGTAAATCACATTGCAAGAGGATACTCAAAATGATACTATGAATCATTCATCAAATGAGAGAATGAAGCCCCCCATGTAGTCATTTGCAAAACCACAACATTAGGAACCACATCCTAAAAAATTGAATCATTAGACATTCCAAGATCATCTTGTACCTATAAACAAATGTGTTAACCTCAAAATTTCTAAGGAGAACAAAATTTGAGGGTGGATGTATGTCCCCTTAATTCTGCTTGCTTTACGGAGGTGCAATCAAGGTAGCAATCTAACCATATTGAATTGGTAAGATTTGTTGATCTAAGTTCTTGTGATAGGGGCATCAATCATAACACCAACTATTGAAAAACATATGACATGAATGGGAATGGAACTACGAATCCAATGCAATAAATGACATGGAAATTAGAGTTTGCTAGCCCTTGCTATGATGAATTGAATGATATGTGCAATTACTAAATTCAACTATATGTTATAGCAAAATTACCTTTTTGATCATCATTTTCACTTTTGTTGTTTAAAGGTTTAGAGAAGTATAGCATTACACCAAGGAGAAATGATACCAAGACGATGACCATATCAACCCCCAAGGTTTGAGATCCTATGAGTAGATGTTTCATGAGGCATTGTGGCACCAGTGGTGAGTTGCTTTTTCCTTTTCCTTTTCCTTGTAATTTATTTCATTATTTTATGCTATTTTCATGCTTCCTTCAAAATTTGTGGCAACATTGTCCATTTATGGTGACAATGTCCACTTATGGTGATAATGTCTTGTTTGGGAGACATTGTACTAGAATGGAACCCTTGTCCAACATTGGCACCCCTGTCCTAGAATGGCACCAATTTATAGATTCAAAATTGATATTCTTAGAGTTGGTTGATTGCTGATTTTGGGTGCACAATTGATGAATCTTTTTGCTTCTTACAGGTCCCACCATGTGCTCAACATTGTTTTAGGAAGATGGTTATTCTTATTGATTCAAGAATAGGTAACACAACTTTCACATGAGGATCAATAACTTTTTTGTACCATTGGATTATACTGGGTGTACACTATGCCACCTATGAGATATCATGATGTTATGTTGATGGTGCATGTTGAGCAATGGAATGCAGATACCTCCACCTTCCATCTTTCGATGGGGGAGATGAAAGTTACCCTTGAGGATGTGTACCACATTTTTAGGGTACTTGTGAGAGGCAGGACCATACACCATGATGAATTTTGAACCCCTTAGGAGATCATGAGTGATCCATTCTACTACACCAATTGCTACATATATTGTGATTTTAGGGACTGTATTAAGCTTAAGTGGCTTCCTAATTGTTACTATCACCCTAGCTCTAGCACCTAATGGACAAGGCACACACATTTATGGGGGAATGGTACATATGATATAGGTAATGAAGGAATAGTAGATAGTATTTTCCTAGGGATGGAGTATGCTAGCACATTTGTACTATGATCTCGGTCGCTTTGTTTATCAAGAGGCCAACAACATCCTATTGTGTACTCTTCTCCAGGTGTGGGTCTTTGATCATATTACATGTACGAGACCAACTAGATACCTGGTGGCAACCCCTTATAGCTAGATCCATGGGTCTATTGTTACACACTTAGGTGACCCTAGTAGCATGGAGACCTTTTGTATTGGAGAGTCACCTTTAATTATCTAGAGGATGATGACATTGTATGGAGACAATATAGGACTCTTTAGCAGTGGCTACGTCTAGCACATCAACTAGCCACAATGTATCAAGACAAATTATTGTTTGAGCAATATGAATACATCATCATGCCATTTTATTATGATCAAGTGATGAGACAATTTGGTTAGCTTCAAATAGAACCTATCCTATAGCCTACATACTTGAGATCTACATGCATTAGCACTAGGCCATAGGACATTTACCACACCACCCTAAAAAAAATCACCTATAGTGACTCAAAAGATGAGGAGCGATATGTACTCCCAACATCCGACAAGGATGATGTTGACATGAAAGTTGTATATGATAGGTGGTGGAGGACTACGTGTGTCAATCCTATCTTCCCTATCAATCATCCCACAGGAAATCCTAAGCCTTGGCTACATCACTGAGAAGATCACACATAGAGGGAGGATGAGGATTTAGATAGGGATGCCATAGATGATGATGATATAGTAGAGGAGGAGGATGATGAACAGTTAGCGAGAGGAGATCTTGAGGATGACATAGAGGCTAGAGATGCCCCTTAAGAGAGACCTTCATCTCATCCTCACATCTTGCAAGCACATTCTATGACACTTGAGGGACAACAAACCTACAAGTATAGTGTGAGCATCCACACAACTCCCCCATGCCACCAACCTATCAAGGGATTCCCCGTACGCACACCATAGTATCCTATCGAGATCTTGATTGTCGAGTTGGTGATCCAATTGATGTGATGTGATATTCGATATATGTTAGTAGCTTACTTTTATGTTTATTATATCTCATTATGATTTATTGCATGTTTTCTTTGTGACGATTGGCACACAAGATTGGCTCAACTTCTTTAGTCGAGTCACCATGGATATGATTCCAAACATGTCCCCACATCAACTAACACATGTCGAGTATAGGCCACTACCAAGTGTGGAGTGCCATGCCAGGACTTATTTGAGCCTTTTTCACAATGGAGGATAACCTACAAGGATGAAACTAGAGCTTATGATGGGATGAGAGATGACTATGGAGAAATTAGAGTCGCACATGAGGAACTTAGAGCAACACATGAGTAGCTTAGAGCCAATCGAGTTCCTACTGAGAGCAAGACATAGGCCTCCCTATGAGAGGAAATAAGCAAGGTACAAGTGAAGACTTATTTGGCTAAATACTAACAAGAGCTAACCTATAAAACTTCCAACCTTAAACAACTATCCATGTGGTTGCTTTTATAGAAACAAGCTCCTACAAAACCACCAAGTGTTATTACATAAAACCATGTGACTAAAACCATGAGATTTAAAAACCATGACCCCACATTTAATATTGGGTACTTTCTTAAATTACTTTCCCCAATATTAGATAAATACATTTTTACAACTTACATTATGTCCCAATGTTACATATAGCATAAAGTGTCCCCAAGAATGTTAAATCCTAGTGATGCACATACTTTTAGGTCCCCTAGGTGCACCACACACATAATAATAAATTAAACATTATGCAAGGTGTACAACACCTAATTCCTAACACACACAACTATTGTCTTCTAACAAAATGGAACAAGATAGTGAAGACCACAAGTCAAATACATTCGGATACTTGGGGACACAATAAATGGTATTAAGGGATGAATCTTCATAGCTTGTCTAGACCTACAACAAGTCCATGTTCAACACATTTCATTAGACTAATGATTTCTTTGCTTTCTTATAATGATGTCAACACCATCCACAACTGAAAACTTAAAATAAAATATATTCAAAGAGGGTATACGTAGGAAGATAGACTTACAAAATCTATCTTAATGTGTTGCTCCATGACTAAAAATCATGACAATTACTAGAAAAATGGCGATTACATTGAAATTATAGAGAAGAGAGAATTAGGTTGTCTATAATTAGTGATCACCAATCAATAGTTAGTAGTGTTATATTTTCTAAGATAAGAGAGAATGTGGAAAATGAATTGGGTCTGTGAACGTATCCATCACCAACTACCCAGATTGCTACTTCTTACTTTGATTCACTTATAACTTTCCCTAATTTAACCTCTACTTGTCAACAAATATATGATAGTAAAATGGTTTAACATTGTTTCAAATTTATGCTCTAAAGAAAATTATGAGAATAAAATAAACAGACTTGGATTACTATTAAAATCAATATTATTACTATAATCAAATAAATTATAATAAAATTTACTATTAATGATTCTAAGAATGGTTTTCGACTAGTCATTAAAAGAAATAATATTAAAATGTAACCATAAAAGCATTTGTGACTTATATTTGTAAGTTAAACTATTGGAGAGTTTTAAGTTAACAGAATAAATAAAATATATAAATGGAATATTGGGTACTTTATTACATCACTTTCCCCAATATTAAATAAATACATTTTTACAACTTACATTATGTCCCAATGTTACTTACAACATAAAGTGTCCCCAAGAATGTTAACTCCTAGTGATGCACATACTTCTAGGTCCTTTAGGTGCACCACACACATAATAATAAATTAAACATTATGCAAGGTGTACAACACCTAATTCCTAACACACACAACTATTTTCTGCTAATGAAATGGAACAAGATGATGAAGAGCACAAGTCAAATGCATTTGGATACTAGGGGGATACACAATAAGTGGTATTAAGGGATGAATCTTTATATATTGTCTAGACCTAAAACAAGTCCATTTTCAACACATTTCATTAGACTAATACTTTTTTTGCTTTCTTATAATGATGTCAACACCATCCATAACTGAAAACTTAAAATAAAATATATTCAAAGAGGGTATACATAGGAAGATAGACTTATATAATTTGTCTTAATGTGTTGCTCCATGATTGAAAAACATGGTAACTGCTAGAATAATAGTGATTCCGCTAACATTATAGAGAAGAGAGAATTGGGTTTTCTATAATTAGTGATCACATAACTCATAGATCAAATCATTGAAACATGCAAACTCATCATCACATTAGTAAAGTGCAAACTAAGATATCAAAGAAAATAATCTTGTAGACTAAATGACTCAAACACCAAATCAACCTCAAATATGATTTTCCAAAAATGTCCACATCTAAGTACCATAGTGTATAGGAGTGAATTTGCACCCCTCTTGTAAATTCCACTTTTACATCCCTCCACCTTATAAAATCAAACTTGACCGAGAAATTCCACATCACCTATCTATAATGTATCCACTTGGCACTTGTCTCTTATGTCAGTGGGGGATTTTTTGTCGGGGACACATGTGCGGCACATGGATCTTAGCATGGTGTGCTTCCATCCCTGATAGATTCCTACCTCTGGAATCCACAGAGACATTACACTCTCCATTGGAGACGAAGCGTAATTCCTTTGCACCTTCTAGAAGACCCGATAACAACTCTTTCCCTCCAAATGCTTCTTGAAATGCCTATCTTTCTCATTCACTTCATCTCTTTGGAACTTATACACACTAGTTGGATCTTTTGAGCAATTATCAAGCTTCTTCACAATTGCATGCACTGGTTTGATCTTGCTCTTGAGCTCCTACGCACCATCTCTACATCTTACTGCACTTTTTCCACCATTGGAGTTATGACTTGGTGTCTTGAGGGACTGCTTCTTCATTGCTGTAGTAGTGTAGACCTTACCAAGCTTGCATCCTCCTCTATGTGCTTGAGGGAACCTTGATTGATAAGGTAATATTGTTTCTTGATTTACATAGCATAACATGTTACTGTGATTGTTCGATATCCTTTCTAGTACTTTCTTCATCATATTTTCTATCTCGTGGCTTTTCTGGCAGTCCATGGAGGTGGAAGCACCAAAGCGGGGGTTTGACTACAGAAAACCCCTATACAGCCCCAACAGTTTTCCCCTCGTGGTTGTGTGTAGGTACGTGTTTGTGTGGAGCTTGCTAGAGAACTAGACTCTTAGTGAGTTGATCTTCGTTACCTTCACTTTTGTAATCTTCTTTATCATCTTTATATTCATTTCTTGTATTCTGTCATTTATCATTCTATTTAGTACATTAAACTCCATTGGCTAGAATGTCAGTAAGATTTTGTATTATGTACTGTACTTTTACACTTTATGGTCATGCAAACGCCAACACCCCAAAGAGAGGCTAGCATGTTGCACTATTGTCCCTGACCTGTGTTGTTGTCCTCGAGCAGAGAATTTTCTGAGGTATAGTCAAGAACCTGCTCATTTAGCCCCATCAAATCTCTCGGGTTAGTAGAGTGAGAAAAACACTTTAGAGTGCTCTTCATTCTCTATGCTTGACTTAAGAATTCTTATCAAACTTGAGGTAGATTAGGGAAGTCTTCTGCTCTTGGCTCTTCGTGACCTAGAGCCTTGGTGTGATTGGTCCCCCTCTTCTATTCATAGTCAAGGAGCCAAACAAGCATCTAGGAGATAAGAAATAACCTCCTAACACCAAACCAAATCACCACCAAACACCACAAACCTAATTATGTTGTGTCAATGCAAAAGTGTACCTGCATAATCATGACACCATAAACAAAACCAATGTTGTACTTGCACTCAACTATCACCCACACAAGACTTCAAGTCTCAAACCATGTTCAAAAATTTCCTCAAAACCAAAGACAACTTAATCACCGTCAAAGCCCAACTTTGAAAAACACATGTAAACCTATACCAAAAAGCACCAAATCTAAAAACCAGTTATAATATTATAAATATCATATGAAAACATGTACTCCCTCAAGGTTTCCCCTCAAATCATTTAGAAGCTCACACAATCACACCCCTAATAGTAGGCACCCACAAGTGTTTAAATAAGTACACAAATCTCTCTCCTCATCAAACTAAGAAAATATCAACACCACTGTATAATACATTGAACATGCTCTCCAAATTCCTATTTGAAATTAAAAAAAATGATTTCGTATGCAAAATTTATGCTTAAAATTGTGAAAGCAAAAACATTTGGCTTTCAAGCTCCAAAAACTAGTCAAAATAGAAAAAACAAGAAACCAAACCTATACCACAACGTAGTTCATGGAGAGAACTTTTTGATGAGTATAAGAAGTAAAAAACAAACCATCTAGGTGAAAGTTATACCTCTTAGAAAAAATGCCCAATTTTTCTATAGGTGCAAAAAAGTGGCGGCCCTAGGGTGGCCCGCCAATGGCTGGCTAGAAGCACCACCACCTAGGTGGTGGTAGATTTCAAATTTTATTTAAAAATGATTTAATTTTTCAACTTTAAAAACTTACAATGATGGACTTTAAAATAATATAATTTTTTGTTTTATGAAACTTGGCAAATAAATTTTTTAAATGCATAGGAGTTTTGTTTTAATCCACATGGCTTAAGGGTCACTCCCCACAAGACTAGCAACCCTGCCATGCTAGGGATTATGCCCCACTGATGGCGAAAACACTAGCTGATGTGGGTCGATAGCCCTACTAAGGTAGTACGCCTGATAGGGTGTGGTACCCGCAAGGTACGAGGGGTCTGCGAACCCCCTGCTATTTATTTATTTTTATTTAAAAACATTTGCAAGAAGTATTTTAAAAGCCGATGGGAATTTTTTTAATTTTATTTTTTCGTAGAGTAGTAATTTGATGACTGTACAATCAAGCTAATTTTTTTTGCATTTTTTCATAGTGAGCAAAATAGGTCGTATTTTATATGATTTTTCATTTCTCAGCCAACCCAAATCCAACAGTGAGGTCCACTTTGTCCTAGGGGCTCATCTAACACTTCCCCCACAAAACCCTATTTTGAATGCACATCCAAGAAACCCTTTGACCCAACATTTCTCACACCCCAAATCTGCAAACAACCCATCATAATAGCAAACCCAAAACCCTCAAGTCTACAATGAACAACCTAAAAAACCCTCATATCTTGCCATGTCTTTCATTCTCTCATGCATAACCATAGATTCAAACTTAAACAAGATTTTCTCAACCTAAGGTTATCCAACCACAACCATGGCTCTGATACCAAATGAAAGGAAACTTGCAGCCACATAATGACAATTTCCATATGTAGAGGGAGACAAACCACACCAAGGCTCTAGGTCATGAAGAGCCAAGAGTGAAGGGATAACTTGATCTACCTCAACCACACAAGTGTTTTAGTTCAAAGATAGAGAATGAAGAGCACTCTCAAGTGCTTTTGTCACACTACTAACCCGAGGTTTTTGATGGGCCTAAACGAGCGGGCTTCTTGAACTCGAATTATACCTCAAACAACTCTCTACCAGAGGATAGTAGTGTGGGTTAGGGACAACAGTGTGGCGCACTAGTGTCTCACTAGGGCGCTGGCACCCGTACAACTAGAGAGTACAAAAGTACAATAAGAATATGAAAAATCTACTAACAACTTAGAAGACAAATTTTAACATGCTAACTAAAGTAATAACTAATAGAATAACTAAAATAACTAGAAAGATGGTATAGAAGATGAAAAGGATGAAGGTGATGAAGATTAACTCACAAGGAGTCCAGTTAGCCAACAAGCTCCACACGAACGTGTACCTACACACAATTGAGAGAGGAAAAATGTTGGGGTTGTATAAGGGTTTGCGATAGTCAAACCCCCACTTTGGTGTTTCTACCTCCACGGACAACCAAATAAAGCAAGAGATAGAAATATGATAAAGCAAATAATACTAGAATGAAAATAGAACTGAATACTATGAGAGACACAAAGCTACTCAGATCCAACAACAAAGTAAACAAAAGCATTAAACCACCCTCGACCAAAAGCACTCAAGGCCAATGAGAGAGGAATGCAATCTCACAACAATGGTAGAGTTGACGTAGCCACAACATTGAAAGCACCCTCACTAGGCACCAAGTTGCAACTTCTATGGTAGATACGTAAGATGTTGTGATGTTGTAAATGTGAAGCTAGTGGTGCAACAAGTAGCTCAAATGTATGAAGATGATAAAAAATGGTGTGTAGAAGCTCAAGAATTACTAAAGAGATGTGAAGGAGCTAAAGAACTGTCAAGAAGATGGATTGAATGAGAATGATAACCATTTGAAGATGAAATGGGAGGGAAAAATTGATTCAAAGGTCAGTAGGATGGTGTAGGGGTGTTTCATTTTGTCACCAATGGAGAATGTATTGCCTCTGTAGATTCTAGAAGTAGGAATCTTGTTAGGATAGTAGCGCACTACATAGTCATCCACACACCACATGTTCATCCCCAACCGAAATTCCCCCATCAACACTAAAAGCAAGTGCCAAGTGGATGATTGCATATAGGTGTGTATAATTACTTGGTCGGATTTGATTTTTCTAAGTTGGAGGATGTAAAAGGGGAATTTGTGAGAGGGGTACAAATTCACTCCTATACATTTAGCCTGCACTTTAGTGAACATGAGTGTCAATGAGTGTTTAGTAAAGTAGATCAAAGAGTTTAGAAACATATACCTGAACCATCAAGGAAGCATATCGCAATCTGGAAAGCTTGAAAGCATAGGGAAAGCAAATAAATCCATAGGTACTCTATCTTGAGGAGGTTCAAATAGAGTACACCGAAGTGTCATAGACCAACGATGGATAAATCCCATAGGATGCAAGCACTTCACAATTCCTCAGACTTGTAAAGAAGGTACCCCTAGGTACTCTCTCCTAAAGAAATCCTAACATGAGGGGACTTTGTAGAGTTAGATTGGAAAGCAACTTCACAGGTGCACCTACAAAGCAACATGTTATTCTACAGACAAAATATGTTAGAAAAAAAAAAGTAGTCATGCATGTAGGAAAATAGATAGTCATGCAAATAGTCAAAAATTGCAGGAAGAGTTTTCAAAGGGGTCCCTCAAGAACCTTTCAAAAGAAAATAAGTCCAATCAAGGGGCGCTCAGCTTAAAAGTGTAAGAGTATTTTTTGCAAATCAATTCAACATCAAGGAATCCTTTTGAAAGATGTTCAATTCATCAAAGGAATTGAAGGAAGAAGGTCCCCTCATAGAGAGGCTAGAAATTTTCTTCTTAGGGAGAAGGGTGCTCACTCTGGAAATTTTTCAAATTCTTCTTCCTAAGAGCCTTGATGAAGGACAAGATATTTCTTTGGGGTTCTTCTTATTAGAGGGGAATGTGATTTTTGAAAAATATTTTGAAAGAATTTTTGAAAAAAGATTCATTGGCCATCAAATGTGTTTTATAAAAACCAAAGTGACATGATAGCCCCCCCTTATGATGGTGTGTGCCAAACACAAGGCACGTGACATCCTAAGGAGAGAAAAGCAAGAATGAAAAAGTGATGTTGTGGCCTATAGAACATGATGAGATGTAACCTTGGTAATGTTGGTGCACACACGAGGGACAACACATGAGCACCACAACAGCATGAAACAAGCATGAAATATAGGAGAGAAAAAATGCAAGAAGAGACAATAACATTATGAACAAGGGACACAAGGGAAATATGATATTTCGGGCTTAGAGCTTCTCATAAATATAGATAAATAGATATAATAGTTTATAAATGAGCTGTCATCAACCCTCTACTATATCAAACCATATGAAGAAAGGCATGAGAAGATAAAAATAAAATGAAAAATTGGGTCAACATGGAAGGGAAGCCTAAATGCCCCCAACACTTTGCATCATCCCCAATTGTCAAAAATCAATACACAACAAAGGAAGAATGATGTAACAAATAAAGGAAGTTTTACAACACATAAACAATCATGTATCAAAGCACCTACAAGGGTGAAAAGGGTCATCCAAGAACATATAATGTAAGCACAGGGGAACAAAAACACACACATAATCTACTCTATTGATAAAGAAGAGGCACCCCCTAGTCCTCATCAACCAAGAGGTCATTGTTATCCCAATCTAAATTATTTTATAGGAAGGGAAGATGAGCCTACAAGGGTAGAATATCAAGGGGGGAACCCTTTGACCCTCCCGCGATAAGGGCCAAGGAAGAAGGCCCCTCGAGGTATTCTTCACTTAGTTCTTGTGGGGTGAACGATAGTGACTTCATGAAGATTGTTGATAGGGTTGGGACCTTGTCCAAAGAATTAAACATGCGCTTCATAGGAGTTCCATGTGTTAACTCAATGGGCAAGGGAGGCAGTGCCCAAGATCCACTACTAGGCTCACCAAATGACTCAAGAGTAGTGAAAAACTTCAGGGATGTTGGGGCTTCTCCTGTCATGAGGACAACACAAGCTAATGTAGAACCACCCTCTGAAGAGGCGAACCCTTCTTCCAACCCCTATTGCTAGTAGGGTCATTCTCCATCTTTTGCTTCATCGAGGGATGTGAGATCCCCACAAACGAAGAAAAAGGCATGGAGGAAAAGGAGAAAACCATGATAGGAACCACCAAGGTATTCAACATGTCCATGGATTTTGAGAATGGCGGTATGTCTAGAAGGGACATTAGAAGAGGCAACTCAACCAAAGGAGCAGTAAACACTTGCACCCTCTTAAAGTGAGGATCCCTTAAGCTCATAGCAAGAGTGGGAAGTAGGACCAAAGCTAAAGGAATTGAATTAGAGGGATGGGAGAGGACACAATAGAAGGTGTCGAAGCAAGAACTGCTAGCCCCTTTTCCATCTTCTATACGGTGGTCTGCTTAGTGGCCAGAGCCTTTCTCTAATGCTTGTGCTCATGTGTAAGGTAGTTTCTGTGACTCTGAGAGCTAGAGGCCAAGGGCTAAGATGGGACATAAGACTCCTATTCAACCATCAAAGTGTCCATCACAACCATTTTTGATGGAGGGAGAGACTCCTGGATGGGAATAGGAGGGAGAGGTTGAGAGGATGATGGAACAACAATGGGGGGATCCAACTCTAATACCTCAGCAACAGGCCTCTTCCCATTCACTGCATTAGCAGTAGGAGTAGTAGGAGGCCACAGAGGCCGAGACATAGAGGACTCCCCATGGGGACCCTTCCCCTTACCATACTGAATAGGTCAAAGCACCGTGGGTAAGATGGGAAGTTTGAATGCCAAATGCTTGGTAGTTTTCCAAGTGAGCACCATCGAGCTCTCCAGCAAATGCCTAGGCACAAATGATGATGGTGCTACAATAGGGTGAGATGAAGCAACAAGCAAGATGCCAGGAGAAGAAGGTATAATAACAAAAAAAGTACTCCCTAACATGACCTTGATTTAGTGTTGTAATGTGTCTAACATATTCACATTAGGTTTTGGGCCCTTGTGAACTAAATGAACTTATTGGTGCCTTATTTAGAGTGTTGTAAAGTCTTGTAACACACTTTCACACTTTTCTAGGGTTTTATTAAATAATTGGGCTTCTTTATGCTTTAATTGGCCTTATTTTACATCCACAAGCCCCGTTTAATGCATCTTTTCGAGGATAATCCCAAAATAAACCAAGATTCAATCACAATTCAAGTGTTTTTAGGTTGTGTGGCCCATATTTAGTGATCTAGGACTCATACACCACCTTGGGTGTATGGGCTCCCACCTAAGTTTTAGAGCCCCAATTTGGATTTTACACCATTCTAAGCATTTTTGAAAAATGTGTCTCATAGTTAAGTCTAATGGGACTCATATGCCACTTCTGGAATATGAGTCCCATGTGGTTCAAAATCATATTTAATTCAAATTCTTGGTGGTATTTTATTCTCCTAGACTTGATGTAAACTTGTAGTGTGTTGTAATTTCTAAAATTTGGCATAAACAAGTATAAATACAAGGTTATTTCACTCATTTTCTCCTAAGCTTTCAAGTATTCATGCATTATAGAAAATTTTAGTTCACAAGAGCATTCAAGTGTTTACAAGAAAATTCAAGAGCATTGAAGAGCTGATTATCAAGTGTTTTAGAGCATAATTCAAGTATCAAGCATCATGTCAAAGTCATCATGCATCATGTTTTTTCTTGAGCTAACAATTATGATGTAGGGTTTCATGATTCAAGCTAGCATTCAATTCAAGATCCATATCATTCAAGCAAAATTCAAGATCTGCATCCATTGGATCCATTTCACACATGTTTGCAACACTTTATTGCAAGGTTTGGTGAGTTGCAACATTACATTTTTTCATTCATCATTCCTTTATCATATTTGATTTCATTA